>JAASFW010000721.1:0-12657 GCA_023334005.1 Globisporangium orthogonon
CAGAGCATCGTGTCGTTGACGTAGAAGTTCTTCGCGAGCGGGTCCGAGCACCTGACGGCCGTCGTCTTGGAGACGTCGAAGACCTGCAGCTTCTTGAAGCGATCGGCGTCGGACTTGCGCACTTCGAACTCCTCGAGCTCGACCATTGGTTGTGTAAACAAGAGCGGTGACGAGGCGACAGCAGTTGCACCTGTGACTCTCGAACTCACGACTGCCGTACTAGTGGTGGCCGTCTGCGATGTCCGAGAAGAAGCGGTCACAGCGTACCCGACCTTGATCGCGAGTCGTGTCAGCGCTGGCGGGAAGATCACGCCTGAGATGCGTGTGATGAGGTTTCCGGAGAAGTTGAGCGACTTGATCGCGCTTGGAAACGAGAAGTTCTCGAGTTTGTCCAGACTCGCACCTGCAACGTTCCTGTGGAGATGGGAGCGAGCGAGACAATTGCAGTGTCAATGCAAGCACTTCGCGAACGGTTACCTGCCAACATCAAACTGCAAAGCACACACAGATGCTGGAGTTTAGCAGGAAAGCGCGCGAACTGGAGGGACTTGATCGGGTTCCGCGTCAAATTGCTGCAAGAGAGAACAGTGTCGAAGTCAGTTGGCAGAATAGACAGCGATATGCGTAACGCAAGACGTACAGCATCTTCAGCGCAGTCGGAAGCGAAGCGTTGTCGATTGACTCGATGAGGTTGTACGTGAGGTCTCTGCATGCAGTTCTTCTGGTTAGCTCGACATCCTTACTCTTCACGTCGGTGACAAACTCAACGCGCACTGTGCCACGTACAATGTGAGCAACGAGCTGGGGAACACGAAGTCGTTCAAGGACGTGATGCTGTTGTTTGATAAATAGCTGGTGAGTAGCGCAATGGAGAACAGCGCAGGGCAGCGCAGTGGATGTGGGGTTCGTCAGTACCGACACTGCCAATAGAACGTAGCCCAGTCGCGATCATCGACGAAGCACTCGATGTACATTTGTGTCGTGGTGTTCGCGCCTCCGTTCCCAGGTCGCAGGTGCTCGATTGTGTTATTGTCCAGGCGTCTGCTCGCACCGCATCGCATCACTCAGCTCCTCGTTCGCAAGCGCACAAGTACACGTATTGCTCACATCGCTACGTACAGCACTTGCACGCCCGTGGGGATGCTGACGACGCGCTGGATGCCGAACTTGCGTGCATCCAGCTCCACAAGACGTTCGCTCGCATTCCCTTTCGTCGTCACCGTCTGGGCACGCACTTCCTCTGGGTCGTCGCACGAGCGCGGATCGACAACAAGCGCGCTAATGGCGGCTTTGCTGCTGGTGCCGTTGACCCGCGCGAGCGTCGTGACTTGCGGACATTTGAGCAGCTCGTCGTCGGCGTCGTCGTCGTCTCCTAAGCGGCGCTCGGCGTCTCCAACGCTCACGGCATGCACCGCAGTTACAAGCGCAGCGACGAATAGCAGAGACACGAGCGTTAATCGGAGACGCGGGTGTCGCCGCCAACTCTGTGATCTGCGCGCGCTCATTGCGAGTGTGGAGTGGGAGTTGAAGACGCTAACTGGCCGCCCGAAGCGAGCGAACTGAATCGGATCGAACGGGAAGCAGCAGACCACCACCACGCATCGATGACGGGCGAGAGACGGCGTGGAGAGCTCACGTTGGCTTTGCATCGCCCTTGTTCCACCCCAGCTGGTGACATTTTCACGGCGGACGACCAAGCAAATCTGCGAGGCGAAGAAGAAGCGTTGAAACGTGATCGAAGATGGCCCCAGACGCCTTCCTTCGACCCTGCCGGGCTGTCGGGCTGCAAAACAAGCTCTCGTATTGCCAGAGCCTCTTTGTTCTCTGTGGTCGCGATGGCAGCGACAAGAACCTTTGAACTGCGAGCGTCAAGAGACGACAAACTCTGTTGCTACAACTGATGCGAATGCGGTGCTTGAAGCGAGAGGCTTTGCACTGGTTTTTGCGCCAAGGACTCGAACGAGAGTTCGTAAGAGGGCAGCCCGAGAGAGCACTGGAGGAGACCGAGAGAAGAAGAAGCTGATGCAACAACAATCGATGGATAGCACAGGCGGTGCCTTGGAGCCTTCAAGGTCATTCTCGTCTTGGTCAGTCTGTGCGACCACACGACCGAGTCCGAAGTAATGAGCCTGCGATCGTACCTAGTGAGGCTGGCTACGTGGCACAACGCGGTACTGTTGCCGCCTGTCAAAAGTGCGAATCCAGTTCTCTCGCTTTCTTCGTATGCAAAAGTCGACCGACTAGTTTACACTTGGTTTCTCCATACTAAATTCCAGCTGTCTTCTCACTTGCGCTCAGTATGCTCTGAACTGTGGTGAGGGCATGCGAGGGAGTCACTTTGGATTTCGCCCTCGCCTGCACAGCTCGCCGCTCGCCCGCTACCTCTTCTCCCCTCCCTGTGCTGCACACCATGGTGCGTGCGTCTCGGCTGAGCTTAATGAACGGCTGCTACGACGGCGTTCGAGCTCGCGAGCTGACTGGCATGTCGTCTGTGTGCATCGCACGCGCCAGGCTGCCGGAAACATCGCGAACAAGAAGCCCGCGCCGACCGCGTCGGGTGACGGCGCCGCCGCCAGCGCGCTCCGCAAGTACGTTTTCTTGACGTTCCTTCTCTCTTGCGGATATGCGTTACGAGAAGGGAGTGTCGCTCACACTTGATGGACGACGCAGCCGCCGCCCCACGGCGAGCAAGACCGCGAACACGGGCCGCGGCATGGGCGGCAGCACAGCCGGCATCCTGCGCTTTTACACGGACGACTCGCCGGGGCTCAAGATCGGCCCCACGACGGTGCTGGTCATGTGCCTACTCTTTGTCGGCTTCGTCGTGCTCCTCCACGTCTGGGGCAAGTTCCGCGGTTAGAGAGCAGCAAGCCAATAGAACATCGCCGCGCAGCCGCCCGACGACGACGACGCCCATATTGGCCATAATATTAGCTAGGAACCTCTTTTGTCTGCGCTGCCCTTGGCGTTGCTGCGTTCGGCGTGCGTGCGGTGCTCATCGGATGCGCTTGGCGCTGAAGGCGGCGGGGGCGTCGGCACGCAGCGCCTGCTGCTGCCGCCAGCCGTCGAGCAGCTCCTGCTTGTCTCTCCGCTTCCGCTCGAGAGCCTCGCGCTGCTCGGCATCGGTCTGCGCCTTGAGCTTCGACGTGAAATACGCGGCCTCCGCCTGCTCCAGCGCGCGCCGGTCCCGCGCGAGTGCGCCCTTGGCGGCCACCTGGTCGTCGAGCCGCTTGCAGAGGTTGCGCTTGGCGTCGCGCTGAGCTTCGGCGGTCACAACCAAGCCGAGCGGCAGGATCGTGGCGCTCTCGGTGTCGCTCGCGCGCGCGGCAATCAATGCCTCGGCGCGCTGCTGCGCGGCGTGCTTCTCCTCGATCTGCCTGTTCAGGAACGTGTTGAGCTCCCGGCGATGAATCGCGCGCTCGGCGCTCTCTTGCAGCTTGCCCAGCTGTGTGGCGTGGTACCGTCGCGCGATCGCGGCGTCTTCGGCAGCGATTGCCAGCGCGTTGTGGGCGCGCAGCTCGCGCTCGCGCTCAAACGCCGCCTCCAGCGCGAGCGCGTACGGCGAGCCAGGAGTCTGCCGATTCACTCTGGCGTCGTCGGGCACACTCTTGCTCGCGACCATGAAGCGCGGCAGCACGGGGCGAGCGGCGATATCGCGATCAGAAGCGTCGCCATGAACTCGAGCGGGTGCATCCAGATGGGTGCTGGAGCGAGTGTGGTGGCGGTGGGACTTGCTCGTCGACTCTGCGCCAGGTGACGACGGCGGTGAGTGAGAGATGAGTACGCAATGTTGAGGATCGCAGGAGGATGAGGGGTGATGTTGCACGCACCGTGTCGCTCTCTGCGGTGAACGTGGGTCTTCTTGTGGTGGTGGTTGCTGCTGTGCGTCTGCTCAGCAGCTTGTTCGCTGTTGAGCTCTTGAGCTGTAGAGACTGGTGGTGGTGCACGTATGTTCGTGATTGTCACACTTGGTGCCGTCGCGCGACGCATAACTGGGATCCCCGAGTCCGTGGACATAGAGCGCTGCAGCGACTTGGTGTTGCCTCCACCTCCGACGCCACCGCTTGGCGAGCTACAGCTGCTGCCTTGATTGACAGCCTTGACGAAGCTCGAGTTGAACGCGAACGACAGCGCCTTGCCGTCAAAGCAGAGAGAGCCGACGTTCCCGAGTCGGAGTCGCCCGGACGCGGAGCCCTTTTGCAGCTTGGAGCCCAGGAACGCGACCAGCGCCTCGAGCGTGCGCAGCGTCTGCTCCTTCGGCAGTCCGACTTCGCCACCGACGACCGACAAGTTGACGTCCACGGTTGGAGTCAGCAGCGCGGGAGGCGGGCGCTTCCACGCGGCGCCGTACGAACTCACGAAGCGATCGGTGAGGATGAAGACCGGCACGAGCGGCTGCACCTCGCGCAGGAACGCAAACTTGCCCAGCAGCGCGACATTGACGCCCTTCTTAGCCAGGAGCTGGCGCTCGACATGGCAGCCCAGTGCCTGCCACACGGTGTCGACGGACGAACCCAGCAGCTGCTCAAACTCGAAGGACGACTGCCGGAGGTGCTGCGCGCAGTCGTTCAGGAGGGCGTCTCGACCCATGCCGACGCGCAGCTCGAGCGGCAAGGTTTGTCCAAGTTGGCAGCGATATCAATAGAAGCTGTGGGCTTCGACGACCGAAGTCCATAGTGACCGGCGATGGAGCAAGACACGTTGCCGCCATCTTTGCAAGACGATGACACCCTGACGTCTCTGTCGCTGCAGGACGAGGCCACGCAGAGTTTGCCGTCGATGCGAGATGCAGCGACACAGTATTCTCCTCCTCCAACGCCACTAGTAGTAGCTTCACTACCAGCAGCTCCAACAGCAATAGCTCTTCCAGCGGCTGCCCGCGCAAGCCCGCCTTGCATCGGTTGTGTCAGAAGCACGCAGGCGATTATACAATGTCGAGTCGTAGTAGTAGTACAACACGATGAGGAATGCGAAGCGAGTGTCGCGGGACGGCTTGTAGCTCTGTGTGCACGTCGCTCGTCTGACCCACTCGCTATGATCCGATCCGATGCAGACTCGCGTTGCTTGCGTCGAACTCGAACGCATGCACCGCACCGCCGAACGTGCTCGCGAGCAGCGTAGAGCTGCTGACCGCGCACATGCTGGTGAACATGCCTCCAGTCGGCTCGGGTATTTCGCACAGAACACTTGACGTGGCTGCGTCCCACACTTTGACGGTGCCGTCCTTCGAGGCCGTGGCGGGGATCGGAAGCGCACTGTTAGATGCGTCGATGCCTGTTGGTGCTGCTGCAGAAGCAGGAAGGAAGCAGCAGGAGGTCGCGTCCTGCTGGTGGCCGACGAACTCGTGGAGTTGCCGGGAGGAGCGGCGGTCCCACACGCGGACTTCGCATCCGACGCCGTTGAAGCCCTTGCTGGACGTGAGAAGGTAGGTGGCGTCGGGCGACACATCGACGCTGAGCGCAAAGTAGACATAGCCGTGGAAGGTTTGCGCCGGCGTGCGGAGCGTCGTGCGCTCGTCCCAGAGCTTGAGCGTCAGGTCCTCACTGCCCTGTACGACGAGCGGCTCAGACGGGACCCACTTAGAGCACGTGACGACGTTCTGCGACGTCGTGTTCTTGGCCTTGAGCTTGCCGGTGTGCAGATCCCAGAAGACCGTGAGTGTGTCGCGACCGCCGGAGCAGAGCGTCGTCTCGGCGTCGTTCACAGCGATCGTCGCGACGTTTAGGCTGTGACCGCGCAGGCGCACAAGCGGCGGCTGCTCCTGCGACGGTGACAACGGCGGCGTGATGAGCGGTGTGAGCGCGACCGTCGTGTCTCGCGAGCACGAGTAGAGCAGCGCGCCGGAGCTGCCGACCACCACGCGGTTCACTGCTCGCTCGTGTGGCTTCCACACGGCTGCGACAGCTGTCGCTGCATCTAAAGCTGCGCCGCCTTCGTTTCCCCAGCGCAAGGAGCGGATCGCGCCGTCCTCCCAGCCGGTCACGCAGGTCTGCGTCTCCGCGAGGCTCGCGTGGCTCGCGACGCAATTGAGTGCGAGCGTGTCGGATCCCGAGGAGACGCAGAGCTGCACGTCACTGGCTGTGGCTGCGGCAGCGTGGCTGTCGTCCACCTTCCAGTTCGAGAGCGCGCGCGCTGGCGGCGGCGGCGGCGACTTCCCGGCGGCGGTGCGCGAGCCGCAGACGCCCATGACGTCGGCTGGAGCTTCCGTGTCTGGCTAATGGCTACATTTTGTGGTCGAAAATTGTGTCGACCACACCACCTACGGATGGAGACTTAACGAAAAGTGGTGTCGACCACATGAAATCCGCGTGGCACTGGTGTGGCGCATTCCGCATATTGCCTTTTTGCCCAAGAACGATGGCCACGAAGGTCTCGCGCACGTCGCTGCAGGTGCGCGTCGGACAGGGTGGCAGGCCGCGCATATAACGCGCGCGCATTCGGCGCTACTAACACCTGCGTCTGCGCGCCAACGCACAGCTCTACCGCGACTGCATGCGGCTCGCCAAGCACATCGGCGGGAAGGTGAGCTGACGAGCAACGCCGGGTGACTTTTACGGGAGCCGCGCTCACTACGATGAACCCGCCAGAGCAAGAAGGGCGAAGCGATCCGCGGCCTCATCCGGCGCGAGTTCGAGAAAGGCCGCGCGGAGGAAGACCCGGAGAAGATCGAGGCGCTCAAGGCCAAGTGCGTTCGTGCTACTTCAGACATGGTGGCGTTTGGTGTGATAGCGGACTGACGACCACGGTGTGGCGACGACAGCGCCATCCGCGGCTTGAGCAACTACCTCGTGCTCGCGAACTCAAGGTGCGGTCTTTGCGCCATGGCATGCGGAGTAACGGTGCAGCTGACACGTCACCTGGTGTGTCTGCCTGCCGCTTATCCGTCCGCAGCAAGGACAAGCAGCTGCAGAGCGCCATGAAGCTGCAGCAGCAGCAGCAGCCCAAGGAAGCGGAGCCGGCAGGTCCGGCGCAGGCCGAGTACCGGGAACTGTAGTTCAGTAGCTAGCGTCAATGCTCGTGTCCATGAACCAAAGCAAGCAGCATGCCAGAGCCTCGCAATCCGATGCTTCTCTTGGTCTCAGTATGCGCTGGGAGGAAACTAGCTTCTGAAGTAACAAAGCACTCGAGCCACTTCCCAATCGCACAATTTTCCCGAGCCAACACAACAGGTGAAGAAGTAGCTCGATGAACCGCCGAGCGCTCGCGCGTGCGGCCGCCGGCGCCAAGCCCGCGGCCCCCACTGCCCCCGCCGCCGGCGACGCGGACCCGACTGGTGTCGAGAACGTGACGCGCAAGCTGGAGGCGCAGCTGGCGGCGGGCGACCTCTACGGCGCGCTGCAGATGTACAAGACGCTGTTCATGCGGCAGCTCAAGGGCGACGCGCCGAGCGCCGCGCAGCAGCTGGCGGCCGTGGAGCTGGCGCTGGAGGCCGCGCTCTGCCTCGCACGCCACGCGCAGGCGACGGCGGCGGCGGAGATGGCGACGCTCATGCTCTCGGTGTACGCCGACTTCCACTTCGCGGTCGACGAGCCCAACAAAGGTGCTGAGGACCGCGCGTGCGTGGCGGACGCACACAACGTGTACTAGCGCATGCGTCGCTGACGAGCGCGAACCGGCTGATTGCGTATACAGAGCGCGTCCGCCAGATCAACGCCGCGTTCGCCGCGCAGCCGCAGTTCAGCGCCGAGCTCGCGGTCGTGCTCAAGCACGCGGTCAAGTGCGTTCGTCACGTATGGACCGAGAGTGATGGTTGCTGTAGGTGGAAAGGCTCAGAATGGGACCGACTGGACGACGCAGGTGGTCGGCGGCTGAGGGCAGCCGGAAGCGCGGCGACCCGGAGCTGCAGCTGCTGCTCGCGCGCGCGCACCGCGCGGCGGGCGACCATGCGCAGGCGGCCAAGCACTTTCTGCACGCCGAGAGCCCCACGGAGTTCGCGGACGCGCTCGTTGAGTGGGCGGCGCACGGCTACGAGAGCGAGCGCGACCTCTTCATCGCACGCGCCGTGCTGCAGTACGTCTCGTTACTTGCTGTCGTTTTGGATATCAAGGAAGCGAGAGAGAGAGAGAGTAGGCGCACGTGATGCTGAAAGTTCATCTTGCAGACTCCTGAGCCTCGAGAACCTGCGCGACGCGAACAAGGTCTACGACGAGTTCGTCGCGAAGAGCAAGGCGGCCGGTCAGCCGGTGGACACGCCGCTCTTCAACTTCCTGCGCTTCCTGCTGCTCACGCTCGAGGTGCGTGCGCGTCTGAGGTTGATGGAAGGAAGGACTGTGGATGTGTAGATATGCATACATATCACCATTATCATTGTTGGGGTTGCGCGTGTAGAGAGACGCGCTGCCGCTCTTTCAGGTGCTCCAGGAGCGCTACGCTGCGTCGCTCGCGCGCGACAGCTCCCTCAAGAACGTACGTCGTCAGTTTCTGTATGTCTTTCGCCGATCTGGAACTGATCTCACACGTGTGGCATGGCAGTACATGAGCGTGATCGGCCAGAAGTTCTACGGGCTCCAGCCTCCACGCAACGGTCTCAGCTCGCTGCTGGAGATGTTCTCCGGCGGTATGTAGGTAGATCATCAGTCAGTCGCCAACAGCAGCAGTAGCAGCAGCAGCAGTGGCACATAAGGCGCCAATATGCACACTGTAAGGTGGTTAGCGTAGTGTGCATCCAGTTTTTTCTTCCCGAGTACAGAGAGCTCCTCTTACGGCTATAGGTTGCTGCGAGAAGGACAGCGGCTGGCTTCGGTCCGATTTCCGTCCTGCAGAGCTAACTAGCTACCTACTGTTCATCGGAGCCGTTGGGCGCGCGCGCGTTGCGCGCCTGGCGCTCGATCTCTTCAATGCGCATGAGCGTCGCCGACTTGATGGGCAGGATCTTGGGTTTGCAGAGCACCTCGGTGAGGTTCCCACGCTCCGAGTACACGAGTCCGGCCTTGGGTAGCACTTCCTGGATCTGCACGCGCTGCGGGTGCAAGAATCCGGATGTAGCAGCGTGCGCAGCAGACCAACACGTCATCGCATGAGCGCCATCGCCACCAGTTCATGTAAGATATGCATGAAGAAAGAGAGAAGGAAGCACCTGCATGGACGACGACAGTGACGGCGATGCTGACAGCGAAATGTGTGGGGCGATTCGCGATTTGGCGAAACGACGTGTGACTTGTGAGCAACATCTCCTCTTGGTTTGTACGTGATTCACGAGATCGATTTGCATTATCGAACAGCTTACAAACTGCAGCAAGTGCTCGTGGATCAAAATCGTGTGTGTGTGTGTGTGTGTGCATCCATCCTCTCATCCTCTCGTCCTCTAGATCTCTCTCAACTAATACACTCCTCGTCGTCACCCTCACCCTCTGCACCACGGCAGCATCAGAATCGCTGCTTCTTGGACGTGAACGGCTTCTTCGCCTTCTGCTGCTGGGACTTGCGCTTCAGGTTCTCCACCATGGCTTTCAGCTCGCTCTTCGACTCGCCTCTCGACGGCTGAGCGCTCGAAGCTGTTGCCGCAGCTGACGCTGACGCTGACGCTGACGCAGCCGGACCCGCGCCCGAGTTGCCCGCCTTCTCCGTCCGCTTGCGTCGCTCCTTGAAGATCGCGTCGGTTGCCTCCGACTTCTTGAACTTGGGGTCCGTCGGGTCGAGCTGGAATTGCGAGCCCTTGGCGTACAGCGCGCCGAAGCGCGGGTCCGCGGCGTCGAACTCGAAGCCCTCCTGGAGCCCCGCCTTCTTTTCGAGCTTCTTCATCTCCTTGGCCTTCCGCTTGCCCTTGAGGTGCTTCACCTTCTCGCTCTTCTGGATCGCCTTGAGGTCGAAGTTGCGGTCGCCGCCCTCCGCGTCGTCCTCCTCATCGCCGCCATTGTCCGCGATTGCCTCGCGCAGCAGCTTCGCCTGGTGCGCGCCGCGCCCCTTCTTCCTCAGCACCTCCTTCTGCTCACGCTCGAGCTGCTTCTGCCGCGCGCGCTTCTCGTGCAGCTTCTGGTTCTTCTGCTGCTTCTTCTCGCGCGCGTACCGCTCGAACGGCGTCTCTTGCTCCTCCAGCTCGCGCTGCTTCTTCGCCTTGAGAATGTCGCCTGCGCCGGGCGTGAATGTCATCTCCATTTCGCCGCCAGCATCCTCACCCGCGTCGCTCGCGTCGCCTTCGTCGCCGCTCTCATCCTCCGCGTCGCTCCCGAGCAGCATCTTGCGGTAGCGGCTCTTGAGCTTTTTGAGCTTGGCGGCTTTCTTCCTGTCCGCCGCCGACGCTGCGGGCTTGTTGGTGGTCTCCGCACTCTCCTCGTCGTCCGAGGCAGCAGCACCATCGTCGCTCTCGCTATCATCGTCCACCTCATCCTCGTTGTCGTCAGCGTCGTCGGACGAGTTGTCGGACGCTAGGTACGCGGAGAAGTCGTTGTCGTCCGCATTCTTCCACTCCGCCTGGCGCGTCAGCAGCTCCATGCGGCTGTCGTCGTCCTCCTCCCACGTCAGCTTCACGTCCGTGTTTTGCAGCGCCGTCGTCGCGAAGATCGACGGCTTGTACGAGTCCGGCACGCTCGTGCACGTCTCCTTCGGTGTGTTCGTGAATGTGATGTCGTCCGGCACATACCGCAGATCGAGCAGGTTCGCCGACGTCTCGTACTCGAGCTGGTCACAGTTGTCGAAGATCGCGCTCGCGGTCTTCACCGAGTCGCATGTGACGACCGCGTAGTAGTACTTGAGCTTCTGCAGCTCGTACTTGCGCAGCTTCTCGCTGTCGAAGCCGTTATCTTCGCTCGCGTCAACACGCTGCTTAACGCCGAGTGGGTCGTCCGAGTCGTACGCCTCGTCCTCGTCGTCTTCCTCGTCTTCCTCGTCTTCATCGTCTTCCTTGTCGCTCTCATCGTCCTTCGCCTTCTTCTTCTTGTCTTCCCACAGACCCTGCGGACCAAACTGCTCTTCCTCTTTCTACAGTACTCACCCCCATCGATATCACCATCAGCAACGACGCATCCGCCACCAAAATCAGCACAAACACGATTACGCACCATCTTCTGCAGTCCGTAGTCCGACGGGTAGATGGTCACGTCGTGCACCGCGCCTGTCGCCGGCGCGAACGACTGGAACAGCGCGAAGAGGTCGACCGCGCGAATGCGCGACCAGTCGCAGTTCTGCACCGCGAAGCGCTTCGTCTCCTCGCCGAGCGGCACGTCCTCCTTCTCGGACTCTTGCTCTTCGGCGGCGTCGTCCTCGGCGTCGTCGTCCGAATCTGAATCTGAGTCCGAGCTGCTGGCCTCCGCGAGCTCGCCGCGCGCCATGCGGTTCAGGTACTCGAGGCGCGTGAGCTTCTCGTCGTTCTTGGCGATCGTCTCGTCCTGTTCATCGACCTCATCGTCGTCATCCGACGCGGACGACGTGGTCGTCGAGCTCTTCTGGAGCTGCTGCTTGGGTTCGCTCTCTTCTTCCTGCTCTTCCTGCTCATCCTGCTCATCGTCCTTATCTTCCAGGCGGTAGAACTTCTTGAGCTCGTTCGTCTGCTTGTTCACGCGCCGCCCGTACTTGTCGTACTTGCCCTGGTTGCTCTGGAAGCGCGCGTCCTGGAACACACCCGCGAATCGCTCATCGATTTGCAGTTTGCTGCGCCGCTTCGAGTTGCGCGCGAATCGCTAATCGCCAGCACAAGCCACATGCCGGTCCCAAAGTCAGTCTCACGGTGCGTCTTTCAGGGCCTCTGCTTCTCGTGCTAACCAACTAACTACTAACCGGGTCATTATGCACTTTCTGGAAGCGCTGGTCCTTCACTGGCGCGCCTGACATGCCTGCTGCTGCTGCTGTGTTTCGGTGGGTAGTAGGCTGGTAGGTTCAGAGGCTGCAGTAGAAGAAGTGCACGCTCGGGAGTCTGGTGGCGGGTTGGCAGCGCGCGGCTGAGCTGCTGGTGGTCACGTGACGACGTTATCGGATGAGGACTGGAGCAGAACAGTCAGTGAATGGTGGCGCGAAGGTTGCGTGAATGTTGCACGAAGTGAGAATCTGAAAACGACACATTAGTTCGAAATTTGTGAGACTCGTTGTGCTGCAAGCCTCAAAACAAGTGTGAACGACTCGGTTGCGACGCTCACTCACGAGAGCTCCCGAGCCGAACGACTGCCAGTCGAGCTCTTTGCTTTGCCTACAAGTCCTGCAGTATTTCAAGAAGTTCACGCATTCTGCACTCGGTGCAAGCTTATCTTCAGCTCTCAGCGGGTACATGTTACAACCTTTACTCCTTCATGACTATCAGAGGAATCTTGTCATCCCAAGTAATGCAATTGGTTCAATATCGGCCGCAGGGTCGCAAATTTGTCGACGCGGAGCTTGTGAGGTCGAAAGCCCAGCGTCCACGTGAAGAACTCGGTGTCAGCGAGCCAGCTGCGACAGCTCTTTAGCTTTTCATAGAGGAACGTGAAGTCCCCTGGCGAGAACTTGCTGCGGAGATCTGGCTGCAGCTTCTCGAAGACAACGTCTCGAAGATCAGCTACTGCCGCGCTCAGCGGCATGCCGACCCAGAAGACGCTTCGGTCGCGGCGTACCGCCCACCAGACTTTCACCATGTTAGCTCGCGGTGGCTTTCACGAACAGCACGGCGCTTTCTCGTCCGCCAACTGTACATTCTCCACTTTCCTTTATCTCACTGCAAGCTCCTCCAGTGAGCTAGTGAGCAAACGGACC
>JAASFW010000722.1:0-12644 GCA_023334005.1 Globisporangium orthogonon
GAGCGGGACTTTCTTGTCGAGCGGCGATGAGAAGAGGGTGAGAGAGAGAGAGAGAGATGAAATCTCGAAAGAGTTTGGTGCGCTGTCATCATCGGCTGGCTAACGTGCGGACTTGGTGTTGGTGTTGGTGCTGGTGCACGGCGCGTTTGTTGCTGCGAGGAGCTTGTGCGAGCGAGTTTGCGTGGGAGTATTGTTAGGATCGCTCTCGGTTACGCTTGGTCGAGTCTTCGATGGTGTCGGAACGATATTTCGAAGAATTTCATTCGTTCACTCATGTTCTCATGTGGCCCGCCTATCAAGTCCTACTCGTCAGGGGTGTACGCAAGCACGATAACGTGATGTCGTTATGCTACAAGTGTGCTTTTCGATACAAATAACTTAGCTGCGCGAGGAAGGAGTATACAAGACGCGCACGTATCGCCAGGAGAGCCGTCGCTGCCATCACGCCGGCCGCTCTCGTAGTCATACAAAGCCTAGCCGATTGGAGAGATACAGAGAATGGGAGATGAAGAAGAGAGTTGCTGGATCTGGGGAGGGAGCGAAGACACTTGACGCGCTCCCGCTTCAAACCAGACAGCCAAAATCCGGCGTGATCTGGAGGAACACATCGTCTTCCAGGCTCTCCATGTCACGCGCTCGCTGCTGCGTCTGGGGGTGTGACGGAGGCTGGGATTGCAGCTGGTGCGTCTGCTGCTGCTGCTGAGCTTCGTCGTGGAGCATGGCGCTCGCCATGTGCGTTCGTCGCATCGCCATGGTTGGCGAGCGGAGGATTGGGAAGAAGTCGTCATCATGAGCCGAAATGCCTTCCAGCGTGTATCCGCACGACGGATGGTCCTCGTCCCCAAAGTCTTCCATCGTCAGGCTGTACTCGCCGCCCTTGAAGTCCCCGAAGAACGGGTCATACGCCTCAAACGGCATCCCGGAGCCCCCATGGCCAGAGTGCGTCGCGAACCGCACCGACACGCTCGGCATTGCCGCGTCGTTCAGCGTCGGCGCGTTCAGGTAATCGTTTGCGTTGCCACTGCCGTGGACCATGTTGTAGAAGAAGTGAGTGCCCTGGTTGTGCCCCATCGGCGGTCGACCGCGCGCAGCTCGGAACGGAGCGTGACCGGCGCTCCGAGGCTTGTACGGCGATCTGGCGCTCGAGCACCTCGCGTACGGGCTGTTGAGATGGGACGGCGAGCTGTGCGAGCCGCACGTCGAGTCGTTGTCGTCGTCGTCGTCCGAGTCGTTCTCGTCGTCGTCGTCGTCGTTGTGGAACCCGGGGAGCAGGCGGCCGCTCGTGGGGTCGATGCCGTACGTCTCCGGCGAAAGAAGCTTGTCGAGCTGCTTCTGATAGGCGGCATTCTGCGTGACCTGCTTGTCTGTAAGCGGACCTTCCTCCTTGCAGCGCGCGAGGTCCTGCAGTGAGCGCTTGAGGCTGCGCACTTTGCGGTACGGCCAGTGACGGATGCCGATGGCGCGGCAGCGCTTCTTGAACGCCGTGGCACGCACGCCGAACTTCTCGGCCGCGACCTTGAGCGGCAGGTGGAAGTGGAGCGCGAGCGCCTCGAACGTGCAGCTGATCGGGTGCGCGAGCGCCGCGTGCTTCTTGGACGCCGGCGTCGCAAGCATGAATGGTGACTGGCCGTGTCGCGCGTGGGTTGCCGCCACGGGGGATTGAAAGTCGAAGTGGAAGTCGTAGGTCGGAGTCGCGTCGCTCTTGATCGTCACCGGAGGCGTAGACGCGATCGACGACGACGACATCTCTGGGGACGGAGATCGCGAGTGTTGCTGGTGCTGGTACTGCTGGGAGTCCGGCGACGACCGCGGCGTCGATGAAGCCGACGAAGCCGGCGGCGACGCAGAAGAAGAAGAAGAAGACGAGGTCGGCGGCGGCGCCATGCTGGACAAGGAGAGAGATCCGATGGTCTTGCTGATTGTGAAGTGCGGGGTGGCCGTTGGATCTTGAAATGAGCGCTTGTGTGCGCACCAAGCGACGCGAAGGGGCCACTAATCGAAGCACAGGCTTTGAACGTTCTTCTTTTTCGACGTCAGGGGCCACAAATTGGAGTGTGGCTTTTCAAGATCCATCCGTTACGTTTTTTTTCGAGCACAGCTGCGAGCGAATGTTCCGTTAATGAACCGTGCATCAATTCGCTTTTGAAGGAAAAAAGATGAAATTTCACAGATGCCACGAGCAAGCAGCCAATTTCGCGCCCTCGACCAGAAGGATTTCATATGCTGGGCATTCTTCCTCTCACGTTGCCTGAACGCCCGATGATCCATGAGCGAGCGAGCGAGCAAGCAAGCGAGGAAGAGATCATCTTCCACACCCCTCCCTGCAAAGTAATCTAATGCTAGCGCATTCGCTCGCACAAGCTCCTCGCAGCAACAAACGCGCCGTGCACCAGCACCAACACCAACACCAAGTCCGCACGTTAGCCAGCCGATGATGACAGCGCACCAAACTCTTTCGAGATTTCATCTCTCTCTCTCTCTCTCTCTCTCTCTCTCTCTTCATGGCCGCTTCTCTCTTTTCCACCCCTACACTAGTAACTGTCGTCGAGCACCATGCTCAATGCGCAAAAGGACAACAACAAGAAGAAGGCAACGACGACGACGACGACGACCACCACAAGACGACGACAACGACGACGACGCCACGCACGACGAAAGCGCGCGTGCGCGCCGGCAGCAGCCTGACCTGCGTCTCTCTTTGTTTCCTTCTCGAACCATCGACACCGCCACCACCGAACTGCTCTTCGTGCTTCTTTAGGTAGGAGGGACCTGAACAACCTCAGGCGCCAAACGACATGACGACTCTCGCTGGATCCGAACACGCAGCTGACACACAGCAGCAAAAGCAAATCTGCAAGTCTCCACGCCCTTCCTCCTTGGAGTGGATCTCGACTCCGAACTCATCGCTGTCACCTCCGACCATCTCTCCCAATATCCTTTCATCTTCCTTCTCTCTCTCCGCGAGTCAACTCGTATGAGCTTCACTCGATACGCAATCTCCAAAGTCCAAACTCCGAGCTCCACCCAGCAAAACTCCGAGCGCTGCTTTGCATCACTCGATCTCTGAACTCAGGACTGTGTACTAAGTGATTCTCAGACCCGAGTGCCTTGGACGCCAGTACTCGATGACACTCTCGAGCCTCTCCAGGCGCAGTCCTCGATGACCCTCGATGCTCCACACACACATATGCACACACACACACGCGCGCATACAGCACTCGACTCGCTAGTCTAATACATCGCCTGCAGCGCCGTCCACATTGCCTGCGTCTCGCGCGCGCGTGGGCCCTGCGTCGCCGCGTAGTCGAGCGAGTCGACGTTCCACATGCCCGCGCCGCGCAGTCCGAGCTCGCGCACGAGCGCGTACTTGCGCGCCAGACTTTCCGGGTCGTCGAACCAGATCTGGAACGATCCATTTGCGCTCGCAGCTACGCGCGTCTGCGTCATGGCGTCCCAGCGCACCTGCAGCACCTCGCGGTCCACCAGTGCCATGATGTCTCTAAAGTCCACCTGCTGGCCTGCGGCATCGCTGCACGGAGCACCAAAGAACGGCGTCTGTAGAGCAGCAACGAGTAGTAGCAATCATAACAGCAACGAGTAGTAGCAATCATAACAGCAGCGAGCAGCAACACGTTGGTTGGCACATTGATGCGTTGCCACACACATAAACCAGGTAAGCGACACATACCGGCTTCAACATGCAGATCTGCTGGTCGGCGCTTCCATCGTCGTCATCGTCATTGCTTCTCGCATCCCCCGACACTCGCACCGCCGGCGACACGCAGTCGTACTTGTAGCCGTACCAGGGCACGCCGAGCACCAGCTTCGCCGGGTCCACGCCGAAGCCCAAGATGAACTCCTCCAGTCCTTGCTTCACGAGCGCCAGCGGCGAGTTCGCGGACGCGATGCACTGGTAGTAGATCTGGCTGCGCATGTCGTACTGCGCAGCACCATCGGGAACGTGCGTATCCGTTCGTTTGTCCATGGATGTCATGGATGTCGTGGATGCCATGATGATATGTTGGATGCAGCCACGACGCCGATTATAAGCAAAAGAGTACGAGAACACGAGAGAACAAGAGCACGAGAGCATTACAGCGACAGCACACCACATACACGAGCAGCAGAAGCACACACGCGCACACACGTGAGCACAGGACAAACAGATGCGCATCAGCGCACAGTGCTAGCACTCTTCACGCGCACCGAAACATAGCACGCTCCGACACTTGCTACACACGCACGTCACCCGACACAAGCAGAGCCACTCTCAGGTAGGTACGCACCGACATGACGAAAAGAAAGTCCGCCGCCTCCGACAGCGCCTTCCACTCGTAGTACCGCCCATCGATGCCGCGCGGCGCCCACGACACGTCGAACGTGATCTGCAGCAGCACCAACCCCAACAGCGGCAGCAGCAGCAGCAGCAGCAGCAGGATGCGACAGCCGCCATGTTGTCACCAGAGTAAGGTTGGGGAGCAGAGGCAGAGACATCAACGCCAACGCCAACGCATTCCATCGCACCTACCTGTGCGTGCTGCGTGAACGCGTGCCGTTGCAGCTCCTGGCGCAGCTCCTGCACGAGCAACGTCATGCACTTGGCGGGCGCGCCGTGCATCGCCTTCTCCGTGTCGATGTTCACTCCATCCGCGTAGTTTGTCACGATGCGCTCGTATGTGACCTGCAAGCAGTAGAGAGTGTGTGTCATCAACATACCGTCAGCCAGCGAGCGATACGAGGGGCGAACGAGTGGGTGAACATATGTGTGCGAGAGAGAGGAAGTAAGAGAGAGCGTTCTGCCGTCACGCCACTGTCCGTGAGAACTGTCGAGGCGGTGGCGCGCCTCGGACAGCGTGAGTGCACTCGGCTCTTGCGCATCCTACAATCACACCACTCACACGCATGAACACACGCGCTTTCGCCCATATACCTGGATCCACTGCTGGCGCGCGCGCACATCGCAGAGCGCGTTGACGTCCTCGAAGTTGTGCTTGATGTCGACCTTGACACCCTTGCTGTGCGCGTGGCAGAGTAGCTGCTTGTTCTCGTTCCACGCGACCGTCGTGAGCTTCCCGCATGCACATCCATATCCATACCCAGAGACCCGGTCGCCCATTAGTCGGCAGCCAACAGATGCGCTGTCGCAAAGAGAATCCTCCTGCTCGCCGAGCTCGTCAAGCCATCCGTCCGGCTACCCACCTGGTCCCAGTCGTAGCGCTGCCACTCATCGCCCGTCGTCACGGAGAACGCGTACACCTCCTTCTTCGTGTTGCGTGTTTGATGCTTTGTCTGCTGGTTGGCGTCGTCGGCACCAAACGCCAGCGGCAGACACTGCGACACGTCGGCGCACGGGCAGCGGCGCAGCGCGTCGCGCTCCCAGGCGCTCAGCGTCAGCACCGGGAACGCGCCTCCGAAGACGCGTGGTGGCACCACAAGCCGCGCGCTCGAGCGACCGAAGGCGGGGGCCACCAGGAGCAGCCACAGCAGCGCAAGCAGGCGCGTCATGGTCGAGCGAGCGACAGGAAGCGGGGCGGCGAGGGACCAGCGGGCTGCCGTCGGTGGCTTGGGAAGTGGCCGAGCGAGCGCGGGAAACAACGCAACTGGCTGCAAGCGAGAGGCGCAGCTGCGCACGCGGCAGCCAGTGACGACGGCGACGTCGTCAGTGTCTTGTTGACGCGGACGCGGTCGGGGTCGACTGGTGAGTTTCCGCATCTGCCAGCTTCAACTATCTGAGGCCGCTTGGTCGTGGTGCTAGTTTCAGCATAGTGATCTCGAGCCAAAACAAAATCGGGTTATCTTCGCACCCAAAGCGCAAGTCGACCGGTTTCCTGAGTCCACTTCTGAGACCGTCGGATCATCCTGATCCTTTTTCCACTACCTGCTGCCGCATAGCAAACAAGAAGCGATGGTGAACGATGGTGTCGACACCGCCGACTCGCGGGAGACCTCCTCGTCCCTTGAGCCGGGCGACGAGAGCTGCTCCTCGGAGAAGAAGTTCTTCAGCGAGCACGCCCAGGTGGCGCAGCTGCTCGCAGAGCTGCTGACGGCGGCGGACGAAGGTGCTGCGGACGACGAGGTGGACGCGGCCTTCGAGCGCAAGTGTGCGGCCATCGCGACGATCGTACGTGCCTCCTCTCGCTGTCTTCATTCTCTATCTGCTGCCAAACCACAAAAGTGATGACAAACGCGCGACGAACTTGCGACTCGGGTCATCCAACGCGCCAACCCGGATAGCTCGACCGGTACATGGAGCAAGCGCACCTGCTGGATCCGTTCCTGCGCGAGCTGATGGAGCCCATCATGGCGCACGTCAAGCGCGCGGTCGCGAGTGCGGCGGCACACGAAGCAGTTCCGTCTACGGAGACCTGCACTTCCCTCGCCTTCCCGTTCCAGGTACGGCGCACGCCGCGGCTGCACAAGCTGTTGCAGCTCGTGTACCACCTCTGCAAGGTGCGCGGGTACAAGACGATCGTGAAGCTGCTGCCGCACGAGGCGAGCGACTTCGAGCCGGCATTGCGGCTGCTGCAGTCGCAGGACCGCGCTGATCATAGCACGTGGGAGACGCGCTACGTGCTGCTGCTCTGGCTCTCAATGCTCTGCCTCGTGCCCTTCGACCTCAACACGATCGACTCGTCCATTCCGGCAGCAGCAGCTATGGAAACATCAGAAGCTCCAGATGGCAGTAGCGACTCGGTTGTTGCTGCTGGCGGCAGCAGCAACAATATCTCAATCGTCGCCGACATCCTCACGCTGTGCAAAGAGTACCTGGGCGATCCGGGATCGACACAGCTTGCGGCGAGCGTGTGCTTGTCGCGACTCCTGAGCCGACCCGACATGGAGGCGCATTATCTGCACCGTTTCCTGGCGTGGGCGAACTGCGAGCTCACGACTGCGCACCAAAGTGATGATCTGCGCGCGAACCAGTTCCGTGTAACTGGCGTGATGCTCAGTCTAGCGCACATCGCCAAGAACTCGCCGCGCGAGCAGCACGTGCAAGCGAGCCAGATCTACTTCAAGAGCGTCATGCAGCTCATTTCGCGCATGACGGAGGAAGATGCGAGCGCAGACCGCCCGAGCAGCAGCACACTGCATCGTAAGCTCAGCGTGAAGCTCGTTCAGCGGCTCGGTTTGCTGTATCTCCCCCCACGCGTGCGCTCGTGGCGGTACCAGCGCGGTCTGCGCTCGTTGGAGCTGAACATGCAGTCGATTGGACTGACGACTGCTGCAAATGGCGGAGGAGGCGTTGCAATGTCGTCACTACCACAACAAACAGCGGAACAACAAACTCAAGACGTGGATGACGACGTGGAGTTGGAAGCTATTGAGGAGCTCGAGCAGATCGTCGAAGTGCTGCTGTGTGGCCTTCGGGACAAGGACACCGTCGTGCGCTGGTCGGCTGCGAAAGGCATCGGCCGCATCACGGGTCGCCTGCCGTACGAGTATGCAGATGACATTGTGCAGTCTGTGCTGGAGCTCTTCGTCCCGACGGAAGGAGACGGCGCATGGCATGGCGCGAGCCTGGCACTTGCAGAGCTCGCTCGCCGTGGGGTGCTGTTGCCGCACCGACTACTCGAGGCGGCTGACTGCGTGGCGCGCGCTCTTCGGTACGACATCCGCCGAGGCACGCACAGCATCGGGTCTCATGTCCGCGATGCAGCGTGCTACGCGTGTTGGTCGTTTGCGCGAGCATACGAGGCGACGCTGTTCTTGCCGTGTCTGGAGCAGACGCTAGTACCGGCGATGCTGATCGCCTGCGTCTTCGACCGCGAGCTGAACTGTCGCCGCGCAGCCTCCGCCGCCTTCCAGGAGTGCGTCGGTCGCCAGGGGCGGGCAAACTTCCCAAACGGTATCGAGCTGCTCACGAAAGCGGACTACTTTTCTGTGTCGAATCTGCGCCACGCGTACGTGGACGTCAGCGTATTTATCGCCAGATTCCCAGAGTATCGCTACCATCTGCTCGAGCACCTTGTCTCGACGAAGCTTTCGCACTGGGACGTTCAGATCCGAGCGCATGCAGCCACAGCACTCGGACGAATCGCGACGCTGGACCCCGTCTTCGCGATGGCGCAGCTCTTCCCGCGATTGCTGGCAACTGCGCTGTCGAGCGACGTGGAAGTGATCGCCCGACACGGCGCTACAATCGCGCTTGCAGAGTTGCTGATGTCGCTTGCACAGGTACCTGTGTTCCTGGACGGTAACGTTCAGAAGGAGCTAAAGATGATGCCGATCGAGGTGGACAAGCGCCGCTTGTTTCGCGGTCGCGGAGGCGAGATGATCCGCGCAGCGGTGTGCAACGTGGTCGAAGCGATCTCGTGCTCTGGCTTGCCGCTCGCCTTTGCGCACGTGAAGAAGTACTTTGCAATCCTGGAGGAGTGCTTCGTGCACCCTGTCGAGATCGTGCGGTCCGCTGCGATCAATGCATTCGCCGCGTTCAGTGCGCAGTATTGCCCAAGGATCTTCGAGAAGGGCAGTACAGCGCACGTGAAGTTTCTTCGAGAGCTTGTGCCTCGGTACTTGAACGCTGGTGTCCTATTGACAACGAAAGAACGCGGTACAGCGATAGTCGCGCTCAACCCGAACGTTGCTGCGAGACGAGGATTTATCCGCGCGATCGGTGTGGCTTCTGACGAGTTGCTGCAGCCGACGGTCACCGAGTGTCTGAGCGTACTCATGCGTGCTGCATCGATCGGCTTGCAAATCGCGGACGAGCAGGATGCGGAGAGTCGCGTCGCGGCAGTCCGTGCTCTTGTGGACATCTGCTCTCGCTCGAGCAACACACTGGATCTGGGTCGGCTCGAGAACGATGTCGTGCGCACACTTGTCGAATGCATTCGGCAGGACTATGGCGTTGACGAGCGGGGCGACGTGGGCTCATGGGTCCGGAAAGAGGCGATCTGGGGGCTCGAGAAGCTCTTGCTCGAGGAGAGCAGCTACGACGAGTCCAAGTACCAGCTGCTGACTGGATATCATGTGACGAGTGTATATGGCGCCGGGAAGATCGTTCGTGTGCAAGCAGGACCGCGGGGAAAGGATGCAGCGGAGTTGTCGGAGAGCGCGCACTCGACAAAAGATCCGATCTGCTACGTGCAGTTCGAGAAACCTTCGCTCGGGTTCTACTACTTCCCGCCGCATGGCGTGGGGTTGATTCGTCTCACCAACTTGCACATCAGCGACGACGAGAGGGTGAAGCACGACGTTGTTGCGTCTGGAAACAGCTCGTCTTTTGAGGTTCCGAGCTTGGACGATCGCTTGGCGTTCATCGATCAACTCGAGAGCTCTATCGGACTCGTCGGATCACCATACGAGTCTCCCCAGCAGCTGCCATTCGCAAAGCGTATCTCGGCGTCCCTCGTTGGAGAGTTTGTGAGTTCCTGCAGTACTGGATGCCTGCTTTCTGTACCGTGTTTGTGTTTGTCGAGAGCAGTGTATTGATTCGCTAGTTGGATGCTTGCTTGTGTGCTGTCGATGGCAGTTGTGCGAACTCGGTAAACAGTTGGCAGAGAAGCTGGATGGCATGCGGGTCGTGGCGGGCCGGACGCTGTTCAGACTGCTTCACTCGGTGAGTCCCCGTGTGGACGCGATCCCGGATCGCCTGCAACTGGAGAAGTCCATTTTCCCGCCATCGCTGCAGGTGAACTGGTCGATGGCACACGACACGTTCCCGCTCTCAGTGCAGATGATGAGCATCCCTGAGTACCTTGAAGCGGTGGCGAGCGGGCTCGTGCTGAGCGTGGGTGGACTCACGGAGAGTGTAGTGAAGGCGTCAAAGGCGGCGCTGTTCGACTGGGTGCGGGGTCACATCCAGCAGCAGAACTTCGGGCTGCTCACCCGCTTCTCATTCTTCCTTGTCACACTTCTCACTCGTCACAACCAAGAGGATCGCGTCACGTTACCGCTCATGAAGACGATAGCGATCCTGCTCGAATCCAATCTGCTGCGCTTCCTCTTCGAGAAGCGCGATGCGGATGCAAAAGCGGACTTTGGCGAAAAGCTGTACGCGGCACTGCGCGACGAGCTCCAGAAGACGACGTCGGTGCCGAAGATCGCGGCTGGTGTTGCCGTACTCACGGGGCTTTTGCCGAGCGAGGCAGAGACGGAGCGCAAAGCGCTGAAAGCGCTCGTGCTGTTCCTGTGCCATCGGTTCCCGAAAGTGCGCAAGATGGCGGCTGAGAAGCTTTACATGCGTCTGCTAGTGCACGAAGAGGTGGTTGACGAGAGCAAGGTACTACTTGACGATGTGTGTGCATCTCTCTCTCTCGTTCGCCTGGGCATAGCAAATAACCGAGTTGATGTGCTCTGCAGTACGATGCCGTGGTGGAGATCCTGAGTGAGACAGCATGGGACTCGTCGGTACGTCAGAAGTCGATGCTTGCTGATTCATTTGTCTTGTCATGGTCTATCTCACCTTCATGCACACACAGGTCACGCACGCACGAGAAGCGAGAAACCAACTCCTCGACTTGCTCGACATGGAGCGACCGACGAAGAAAGCGTGCGTTGAGCGACCTTGCGTGCAGCTTGGAGTGGGATGGGGTGAGGAGCTGATGTCTTGGTTGCCGGGGTGATTGATGCGTGCAGCCGTCCCGAGACGACGCCGAGTGCTGGGGCAGGTGGCGATGATGCCGAGAGCTACGGCGCTCTTGTGAAGGAGATGGGATACTGAGCGAGTTGCTCGGTGTGTGTGGTGCTGGACGACAAGAAGCACGCATACATGCAGTTGAATGAATGGTTGCATTGCGCCGACCTTCTTCATCTTATCACGAAAGCAACAATAGGAGCTCAGACATGTAGCAGTAGCTCACAGGATCATCGACCCCTCTCAGCATGCCACTGCGATTGCGGCAGTATCAGGATCGCGTCGATTCGACTCGCACTCTTCAGCGTGATGACGGTCGAATGTGACGGCCGAATTCTCGTACGAGACTTTGCACCGCCCGCCCGTTGCCCCCTCGCTGCAGTAGATGAACACATTCATCAAGAACTGTGTGAGCATGGGACTCCACGCTTTCTTCTCGAGAGGCACGACACAGCCGCCACGACCTGCACGGACCCGCTCGAACACATCTGCCATGGAGTACTGCACGCCGTGCGTGAAGAAGTACATGTTCAGGAGCTCTTGCTGGAAACTCCCGACGCAGTCTTTGCCAGCGAACAGCAAACCGAGCTCCGTATCGGTTGGGCGGCAGCTCAGGCTCCGATCTGCAAGGTTCGATGACGATCGCAGTGCGTACATGCCGTCGACGATCAAGATGTTCGAGTGAACCTTCACCAGCACACCGTTCGCCTCCATTCGCGCGACGATCAGGTGTTGCCGTAGAGCTTCAAGCGAGAGCCCGCTGTCCAGCGCACGATTCTCGAGTTGTCCGAGCGACCACTGAATCGAGAGCGCGCAGTAGAGGCGCGTCACACGAGACGGTTCGTCCTGCTGCTCTTCGTTCGTGAGGATGAGTGCGTAGAACGACTCCCCTTCGCGGTGTGCCTTGCAGACGCGCGCGATGATTGCGTCGCAGATGCGGTTGTGCTGCATGCTCCCGCCCGAGATCAAGATCTGGTTCTCCAGCTGCACTGAGTGCTCGGCGCGCATGATCATGTTCACCATCGCGTTCTCCTCGCGCCAGCCACCCGACACGAGTGGGAACGGTGGAGCGTCCACAAACTCGTCGTAGTGGCGCTTCTTTCCGGGTGTTGCCATGTGGTTCTTCTTGATCCATGCGAACATCGCAGAGCTGCAGCGCGCGACGACGCTGAGCTCGTGCCAGTAGTATCCGAGCATGTTCGGTTGGAGCCAGCCCTCGCGCTCCGCGTTCACGTCACAGCCCGTCACCATCACAAACGACCCGTCGACACAGAGGTACTTCTGGTGGTGGAAAGCATACTTGGAGTTGTTTGAGATGTGCTTCGTGAAGAAGCTTGGACCGAGGTCGCTCACCGAGCACACGAGGTGCACCTCTGGCGGCAAGAGCTGCTGCAGCTCCGCCACAGACTTCGTCCCGTAGTCCACGACCGGGTTATACAGAATGTGCACGTCCACGCGGCGCTTGACTGCTGCCTGCAACAACGAGAGGAACGTGATCGGCTCGCCATCCACATCCGAGTACGCGAGCACCTGCGTGAAGTCGCACAGGAATGTCGAGTAGTACACGGACGAAGCCGCAGAGCTAAGCAGTCGCACGATGCTGCGCTTGCATGCGTCAAAGTCCCGGAGCGTGATGACGTCCTCGCCAGTTGCCCACTCCATCTCCTCGAACGTGAAGTCGGTTGCGAGATGCGACTTCGAGATTGCCTCCGAGGGAATTGCTGCGGTGCTGCGGGTCGGACTCTGCTGACTTTCGACCTTGACCAGTAGCAAGCACACACCCGAGAGCGTGATAGCAACGCCCACGAGGAAGCCTAGCATGGACTGCAGCGTGTAGCTTGCCATCTCGTTGTAGAACACGAGTCCACACAGCATGTTGCCCAGAATGATGAACGCCTGGTAGAGCGGGATGAACTTGAGAGTGCCGAAGTACTCAAGTCCCTTGTTGAGGAAGAAGAGCTGCGGGATGAGCGCGCTCGGGATGGCAAGCACGATCAGCGCGAAGAACGGGTTGAGCACGTCCTCCATGCGGTGCCGCACCGCCGCCGACTTGCCCACTTCGACCGCC
>JAASFW010000723.1:0-12617 GCA_023334005.1 Globisporangium orthogonon
CAAACACTCGATCCCCTCGCTCACTTGCTCTTTACAGTCGAGACGTACTCATCCGGATGCACGTTGCGGCAAAGCTCCGCGGCGTCGATCACGGAGCAGATGGAGTTGGAGATCTCGTCGAGGTGCATGAAGAAGAGCCGAACATCGGAGCGATTGGATGAAGAAGAACCAGCACACACTAGCACCCGGCAGCGCAGTAGTCACCACACAGTATCGCGGAGAAGGATATCGATTGGATCGTCTCGAGTCCGGGCTCGCTCGTCACGATCTGTTCCCGTGTCATCCATCGTGCACATACACACACATACACATACACACAGAGATAGAGAGAGAGAGAGAGAAGTCAATAAATCACGACGGTCACATTGACAATCGCAAGCGACAACATCATGATCGCACGCGGTGCTTGAGCGCCTGGCACGTGATTTTCACGCGGTTCGCGAGCGCGCGGAAGTCCTGTGGCGCGCGCAGGCCCGGGAGCTGGAAGAGTCCGGGGGTCCCTGCTGGCGACGCTGCCTTTTCACGCACACCCCCGCCGACAGATTTCGCTGCCGAGAGCAGCGACGAAAGCACGGAAAACGAGCGAGCGTCCGTCGAAGAAGCAGCTCGCAGCAGCGATCCTGGTGGCTGTGACGGACGACGCAGCGCAGAGGCAGCGCGCGGCGTCGGGGAGCAGCGCGTCACGCGTGCGGTGGTGGTGCCGAGAGATGCGCGCCGCATCATCATCGTATTGATGCGAAAGCGACAATCAGGATAATGGGGAGCCAAATCACTAGATTTGGGCTTGGAATATCTGTTTGGTAAAATAGCTCGCATCGGCCCATGCACCAGCGGCAGTTCCTCCCGTTCGCGGACGGCGGCGCCCCCAGCATCCGCTCGCTCGCAAGCTCCGCTGATTCCCGCGTCGTGACTGTCACCACCGACCGCTCAGTGTCCGTTCTGCGCTTCGACGGCGCTGCGTACTCTCTCCAGTCGTTGGCGCTTGAGGGCGTCGGCGAGGACGCTCATGTCGTGGCCGCCGCGGGGATCACCAAGCGTCCAGAAACTCACAGCGGCGACGACACGGCTATCGTCGCGGTCGCGGTAGTGCAAGACGAAAAGTTCTCGTTGTGCGTAGTGAGTGGGGCGGACACGAAAGCGCGACCAGCGAAACGTGAGCAGTCGAGCTTCGAGCTGCCAGCGGCGCCTGCTGCCATGGTGAGCATGCGAGCGACGAGCGGCGCTGGCGAACTCTTCACTGGCGTCGTGCTCTTCTGCACGGACGTGATGCTCGCATTCGGATTTATCGGCGATGCAAGTCATGATTCTACATCAGAGGTGACTGAAGTCGTTCTGATTGTTGGTCTTGAAGGACACCAGCGTTGTCCCTGCGAACGAACTCTGATCGACCTGTGCCTGTGAGCAGTGCGCTCGACTTTCAAGCGAGCAGTTCGCTACGTTCTTCCCGGATTTCTCGATGTTCGTGCATCCGGTGCTGTCAATGGACTCGCTGCTGCTCCCAGCAAGCGACACGTCATGGATCGCGTTCGGCTGCGCGGATGGCTTTGTGCGCGTGCTTAGCGGTCGCGTGCAGGACAACTGCAGCTGCGGTCCGTATGTGACGTGGGATTTTCAGATCGACGGACCTGTGACAGCGGTCTCACTGTTCGCGACCGAGAAGCAGCAGCAGGGAGACGCTCGGCATGAGAGCAGGTGCGAATGGCGTTAGAAGTACGATTGCTGTTGTTGAAGAAGAGCATTGACATTGAAGACTTCGGATATGGCAGTTCCCAGCGCTTGGAGTGCAACTTGCTCGCGACGTGTGCTATCGGACACGCTTTGGTCGTCGAGGACGTGTTTGGCAGCGCAACGAAGGAGCTTCTCGAGGGTTCGGACCAGTTCGACTCGATCTTCGCAGGCGTCGCGGCGGACATCGACCTTGTACGCAACGCTAGTCATTACAGTGTTTTGATAGCTTGGAGACGTCGTTTGGATGTGCGAGAGAGCTTACTAGGGGCTGTTGCGATGCAGAACGGGCGTGTGGAGCTGCTGCTGGGCACCGACGACCAAGAACTTCTAGTGTACAAGCGATCCACGCCTGTCGCGAACGAGAGGAGTGCAGAAGATGCCAGGAGTGACGTCAGCAAGCAAGTTGCCGCTGGAGACGTCGTTTTTGCTCAGGACAAACAAGCTGTAGAGCCGGAGGCGGTTGTGGCTGTCGACGCTGTAGAAGTCGAGGAGTTGCTTGCCTCTACTGAAGACCAAGACCCGACTGCAAACATGTTTGAGAGTGCTCCAGTCCAGGCACCAGCGATTCTAGAGCCGGGTGCTCTTCAGACTCCTGAGAAAGTCGAAAACTCGATGGTGGCTGCTCCCAACTGGGCGCTGATGCCGAGATCACAGTGGCACGTTCACGTCTTCGGCGCGATCTACAGCCTCGCGTGGGTTGACGTGAACCACGACGGCGTGAACGAGCTGCTCGTCGCGAGCTCGACTGGACTGTTCGTCTTCGAGGCTGACGTGGGGCGTGTGCTGCAGAAGGTGCAAGCGCTGCTGTCCAGAGTCGCAGCAGCTGAGCTAGAGAAGAGCGGCGAAGCGTGAGCACGTGACGACCTAAAGTGAAGGTGACGGGAATCAAGGATCCTAGTGGAAAAAGATCTTGCAACTCATTCGATTGACGATAACTTAAAAAGCGATGTGTGCATGTGTGCATACATGTGTGTGTAGCTTGGTGTCCAGGGAACGCTTTTTCGGCGATCCGCCAAGTGCACACGCCGAGTAATAGATAGGCGCTCGAGTGGATCACTCGTAGGTGGCAGCGGTGGGCTCGTCGTCGCCGAAGAGGTTGAGCGATCGCCCTTCGCTGAGCAGATAGTCCATACCGTACGCCTCGGTCCACTCGAGCAGCGCCATCTCGCTGGGCTTGAGCGACGCCTGCGGCATCGTGTCCAGCTGGCTAAAATTGGGCTGCGAGAGTGCCACGGCAGCGGACGGCGGCGGGTACATCGGTGGCGTCGCCGACGGAAGCGTGGAAGGGGATGACGCGTCCAGGAGCGGCGCGGCGGGGGCGGGTGTCGTCTTGACGCGCTTCGGCGCCGGCGGGAGCGGCTCCAGCGCCGGACTGGCAGCTGGGGGTGGCGTCCGTTCCTGCAGCACGGATTTAACAAGTGCCGTGAGGTCTGCGAGCTGACCCATGAGCTCGGCGACCTGGCCCTGCAGGCTCTCGACCGAGGCCTTGAGCGTCTCGACCTCCTCGCGCTCGGGGGCGGCCGCGGGGGGCTCCGAATACGTCTTGCGGCGGATCTGCGCCATGAGGTCCTCGCGGCCGCGCACGAACTTGCTGTGGTAGAACTCCCACCAGTCGCGCGTCTCGTCGTCAGCACGCGCGAGCACGATCTCGTCGCGCTTGTGCTTGCGGAAGCCGTAGAAGTTGAGCTGTCGCACGAAGCTGCTGAAGTTGCTGTGCTTGAAGTAGCGCGGCAGCATCACGCGCGCGAACTCGCGCGGCTGCTTGACGATGAAGGACTCGCCGTTCGCGGCCCAGCACGCCACGGCGGCCGGCGACGACGCGATCATGTCGTACGTCTTTTGCAGGAACACGGGCGCCGCGCTGTTGGCGGAGGTGCTGCGGTTGCGGCTGTGGCCGCCGCTCAGCACGCTGCTGTTGCGCGCCATCGTGAGCGGCGCCGCGTTGACGTCGTCGTCCGAGGCGCAGGAAGAGGAGGACGCCGCGCGCTTGCGGAGTAGCTGCTTGCCGTCGGTCATCGTTTCGAGGGAGCGAGCACGTGTGCGCTGGCGGGCGAATGCTCGAATGTCGTTTGCTGTGGTTGTGGCTTTTGGAAGTTTAAGCGGAGGAGGGGGTCGGACGGGATTGGGAGGGGTGACACCTACTAAAACCAAGTGCGAGGTTTGGGCCAAAAGGAACGAATTTCCATCGCGAAATACCTTGATATCGCAAATGCGATTGCAAAATGCATGGTGCAAAACGCCGGCTCATGGAAGTGGCGCTGCGATTGCGAGCTGTGCGTAGCGGAGTGCGCTGCCGGCGGTACGCAGCAGCAGCGCGCAGAAGTAGCTGCGCTGCCATCGGCGTCGCCGACCTCGCGGCGCCCGAGAGCTTGATGTTCGCGTCAACGTATTGGGTTAGCGGCAATTCGGGAGGGTGAATTTTAACAAGATCACATAGTTACGAGAGCAGCACGCATGTTCTTTCGTGTTCTTTGCCTGATTGCCACACCACAACCAAACAATTACGTTCAGAGACGGCCGACGAGAGCCAAATTGCAAGGCTGAATGGATGAGATGACCGCAATACCACTTCGGCAAAGTTCGGGAACATAGGTTTCACCGACACCATGGAAGCGGAGAGATGCATCCGCAACCAACCAAGAGCCCCAAACGAGCAAACGTTAGCCGTAGCGCCTGGAATCCGGTAGAACTCGCGTGTTGCTGGAAGAACGCCACTAGGAAGAGCATCCAGGAGACCTGTTCGATCGTGGCAGCCAAGATGTAAATCCTTGTCGTTGCCGGGACCGTATTAAGTGTGTGCCAGGTGCTCTCGGCGTCCGCCGAGATGCGCCACGCATGGAGCGCTAGATGACATAGGCTAGCGGAAAGACCATGACCATGCTGACGCTTGAGGGCGAACAAAAGAGAATAGAGAGAATATCTATGTTGAAAGTATGTTCGTTGCGTCCAGCCCCTCACTTTGCTGTCTATCGCCGTCACCAGCATGTTGGCTGTCTACCCAAACATATTAGAAAAGACGACCTTCTTCTTCCCACTTGATGCCTTGGAAGGCGCGGTGGACTCACCGCCGCCTGACGCGGACGGCGTCGACGCAGACCGCGCTCCACCAACGGCTCCATTGGTTCCGGAACGTGTACTCTTTCGCTTCTTCTCGACCTGTATCACGCATGAAGACCAGTAGTTAGTGCCAACAGCACATGTGAGAGAACACGAGCATTCGAGCTCAGTGAACTCACCGGCGCCTCGATGTGCGCAAAGATGCCGCCGGTCTTGCCGCCGATCTTCGTGCGCTCGCTCGAGACAGGAACGCGGCGCTTCGACTTGTCGAGAGACAAGATGTCCTGTACGCCCGCGAAGTTGTCGATCGATCCGACGTTGTCCGCGCGATTTGCCTCCTGCTCGCGCTGGCGCTTGCGGATCTTGTCCTTCCGCGATGTCACGAGACGCACGAAGCGGGACTCCTCGTAGTCCTTCTTCTCCGCCTCCTCGCGCGCGAGCTCCTTGTCAGCAGCGGTCGAGCCGCTCGCGAAGATCTCCGTCGGCCGCTCGCTGAACTCTTCGCGCAGCTCCGACAAAATCGTGCTCTTCTGCATGCGCTTCCGGTTGCGCTCCTCCTTCTTCGCCTTCTTCGCTGCCTCCTTCTCCTCTTCGTCGTACGGGACCGACGCGAGGCGAGGCGCGCGGTAGATGCCGTCCTTGCTGCTGGACTCGGTCTTCCCGCCTTCGCCACCCTCATCTTCACTGTCACCCTGTCCGTCCTGTCCTACCAACTGGTCCGGGTTCGGAGCGTAGTTGAGCGACTCGTCCATGTCCTTGCCGCCCGATACTGCCACCTTGAGCATCTTGTCGATCTGGTACTTGAGCTTCCGGTCGAGCGGCCTGCTCGCAGCACCGTCCACCAGGCATAAAGCAAGTCAGCACACGGTACCATTTGCTCGCACCTTCGTCTAGTAAGTAGTTCACACATCCAACCGAAACGCACCGAACGCGCTCCAGCAGCGTGCGGTAGCGCACGAGCTCTTTGAAGACGGGGTGGTCGCGCACGCGCTCTGGAGCTTCGAGCTGTAACACAAGAGCCAGGAAGTGTCAGGTCAGCGTATACGAACCAGCTCCACAAAGAAACAGATACGCGAACGCGGCACGCACCTTAAGCAGCGCGAAGAAGAGCTCCATCTTGGTGTACATCAGCAGCGCGTGGTTCTTCACCTGCAAGTAGCTCATGCCTTCCTCCGTTGGCAGGTCGTTCTGCATGACGCCAAAGTGACATAATCGCGACCCATACAGTCGCTTAACATTCGTCCACCACTCGCTCGCCAGCACCAGCATACGACCTCGCCATAGATACTGGCAGCCTTTCATGCTGTCATGGTCTCAATTGCCAGCAGTACACACGCACGCACCTCCGTTGCGGCGTTAATCTCCGCCACCTTCTGCTGGATCTGCGCCACTTCCTCTGCGAGCTTGGTCATCGTGCTACTCACTACGCATCGACAGTCGCGCAGAATCAGCACCCGCCCACACTCGCTTCCACGGTCGCGCATGCATGCAGCCTACGCATGCACGCACCGTCAGCCATCGCCATCCTCTCGCAAGGTCTCCTCTGTGAGATTTTCTTGACACACAGCCAGCCTTCCAAAAATGACCAGTCATTTTCGGAATCAGGTCCTCTCACAACTGATACATTCTCAGATGGATCTGAGAAAGAGGACGCAAAGCGGCGCGAGGTTGACGACACGACCTGCGTGCTCCGCCTGACAAGATTGAGATGGATCTGCAGCAGAGCAAGTGCTTCGCGACAGCGCAACGCGAACTCCAAGAGCTCTTCCGAGAGATTTCGAGTCAGGGGCGGGTCAGCGCCACCGAATTGCAACTCTCCGTGCTGCCGTACACGGCGGGTGATGTGCGCCAGGATGTGCTCGAACTCATCGAGGAGCTCAAGAATCGCCAACTGCTGCACAAGAGCGGCGCAGTGGACGAGCAAGAGTTCGTTCGTCTCCTGTGGCGCAAAATGTATGTTCCACACCTCGTTGAAAGCCAAAGAATAAGGCCCACCAGTGCCACCAGCGCTACTAGCAGCAGTCGAAGCCTCAACTCCTCGCACACAGACGCGACCATCAGCGACTTTAACATCCCGCTCGCGCATGTGATCGTGTCGATCAAGCGCCGCAGCCAACTCAAGCAGTTCGCAGACTACTACGCGAGTCGCGGGATCTCCGGTGCAGATCACCTTTCCGTCCCGACGAATGCTAGTGCAGCTGGACGTGGATCGCCGAGACCTTCGTCTCGCAGTTCGTCCGATCGCCAGCGCCACCGCCGTCGCGCGTGTTTCGATAGAAACATCCCTATGCCTGTCGCTACGATTCGCGCGCACACTTCTGGACGCTACACTGCGATCGCTTGTGTATTCGATCCAGAGGAACGTGTGATGAAGACGCTGAATCTCTTGCCACGGTACACATTCGCCTCATTCCTGCGTGTAATATCTGGTCGTTATCTCGCGCGTCTGCCAACTTCAGAGGTGTTCTCCTCATGCTGACAACGACCACAGGGACGGTGTTCGCTTTGTACAAGTTACCAACTGCTCCAGACTCCACTGTTTGCTCTTTTCAAAAGATGCAGGTAACTTCGTTCTTGGCAGCGCGCACTTCGCACAGCATGCACACCACAGACATATCGAAAACATTCCCGGTTCGAGCGGCGAAGGTTGCCAAAAAGCACCGGCAAACACTCTCCTGCCAGCATCATTGTCTGTGCTCGAGGACGTGCTTATCATGACCAAGCTGGAAGAGTGAGAAGCACAGTGCGTAAAGCAAATCGTTTGTATTGAGGACGGTGCTGCTAACTATGGGGGACTTTCTTCTTCGGTGTCGAGCAGTCTTGGACTCCGACACGTTGTCGCTGTAGCGTCGAGCGTGGGGTCGTTTGTCGCTTGCACGGAGCGCAAGATCCACCACTGGACCGATCAGAACCACAGTTCTTCCTTTGCATCAGCTGCATTTGACTCGCAGGATGACAGAAGTCAAACGCCGAGAAATCACACTGGCAATAACGCAATGACGACTATGGACATCGAGCGCGATGGTGACTGTTTCGGAGTGTTGGGGGCCAAGAAGCTGCTGACGCGTACCAAGAGCATCGCAGATATCGTGGGAGTCAAGCAACTTGCCACCGGCAACAGCTTTTCATTAGCGCGTACAGCAACAGGAAACCTTTTCGTCTGGGGTGGATCCACACTGGGACATCACGAGCTCTCGCCGTGGAGAGCACCATGGTTTCGCCCCGCAAAAGTGACTCGGATCGCATGCGGACGAGACCACGCGCTCGTCACGACGGATTCTGGATGTGCGTATGCGTGGGGCTCAAACATGTACGGTCAGCTTGGGCACGGCAATAGTTGCTCCATGACAAATCCACCGGTTCATGAACCTATCGTGATCAAAGTTCCGCTGTCTCCGCGTCAAACATCATCTCGAGTCGACAATCCGAGCCTCAGCGAATCCACTCTAGAAACCAGCCGAGCAGTCCTCGATGTCGCGTGCGGAGACGATCACTCGCTGCTGCTTCTCGGATCAGGTCACCTCTTGGCGTTCGGCAACAACTGGCAAGGACAGTTGGGGATCGATCCCGACGCCACATCTACTGGTTGTGTGTTTGAGCCGACTCGTGTCGTGCTGACACTACCTCATCGCGAACCTGGTGTTGCCACACAAGCACCGGAAGCACAGTCTACCCCAGAAACTCCAAGTGCTCGCACGTATTTGATCTCGGCATACGGCTCCACGACAGCCGCGGTAACTACACATGGCGACGTGTTCGTGTGGGGAACATGCGTTCCAAGTGGATCCGAAAGCATTTGCGGTCTTTCATCGAGATGGGAGCCTCAGTTGGTTGACATCGCTGATGTGGACGACGCTAGCAACGACATCAGCGCACATACGAACTCGAACGGAGACGGCGCGCGCTTGGTGTGGCACAGCATCGCGATCGCTGATGGACTGGTCGTACTAGGTAAGCATTTGAATGATCCGCTCACATAGACTTGTTGCATTGACATCGGTTGGCACTGGATACGCAACAAAAAGTCGAGCGTGCAGCCACGAATGCAATAAACTGGTTCTCGGTCTTCTGCTTTGAAGAACACCTGATGCGTGCAGCGACATCCACCAGTGTGTGGATGCTCGCATACCATTTATCCCACACAGTTGCCGGTGCCTGCGAGCGCAATCGTGTACACCACATCGTGTTGAACCTCACGTTGCACGTCGAAGAGCATCAGTATCAAGCACGCCAGCAGCGGGTACGCTGCTCGTACGCCGCCAGCGAGCTGGCATGTCGAAGCGTGTCGATTCGGCTCGAGAGACTTAAGGGCGTTAACCAGCATGGAAGAACACTTTCCAAGAGGCAGCTTGCGTGCACGAAGTCGACTATGCACGCACTGCACCGCCGTTAGAGGCAAACTAAGGCTATCCCGTGCTACGCTACGTCAACCCGACCTTCAGGTCGACAGAGATCGCTCTGACCCGACTACTTGACACCGCAGGCTATGGTTCTCCCAGACATCAAACCTTAACTCCAGGAGGGGTCAAAATCTGGTGGGAGAGTACGCTCCCTCGCATCGATCTATCTCGCCTAGAAAGCCGCACGCGCAACTAATAAACGGCGCGGGACTTCCTTTGAGACGGCTGGTCTGTAGACTGCCGGTATCTTCACACATGCACGACTGCAGGTTACGCTTTGCCTATCAACGTGGAGGAGGCGGATGTGATATCGAAAGCTGGAGGTCACACTCTGCTGCCGACTCTGCGTCTAGACCTGAAGGTGGTGTGGTGTGAAGATCGAGGAAGGTGGTCAAGCGTTCGCAGTTGGGAGTACTGAAGCACCGCACACGATTGTCGTGCATGAATCGATCTTGAAGTTTGGATTAATATGATGGTGCTCGCGATCTTCGCACTGCCGCTCCTCAATGAACTTGGTCGCTCGTGGAGAGACTTGGATCTTAGAGGAGGCGCCGGGTCGGTGGTGCTTGGGGTCTCGAACGACTTAGCGCTTGGAGGCTTGTTGTCGAATGAGCTGCTCTGGAGAATGAGCTTGATGGCTGGATGTGCGAGTGAGAGGAACGATCCTTCGTGTCCTGCTAGCAGCAGTCGCTGCTAGTGGTCGTCACGCCTTCTCGGTTGCGTCGCGCCACCTCCAAAACCAACGACGGACCACACGCACGATGGCAAAATGGAGCTCGACGGGGCTCCTTAGACGGACTGAATGGTCACCGATGTGTGTGCGCGCGGTCGTTTGCCGCCCCCACCGACGGCTTTTCGCTTCGTTCTCCTCCTCCATCGAGCGGCGCTTGGGCTCAAATCAAGCCTTGAGCGCCTCGCGATAGCTCATTCGCGAATTTGCCACCTCTCGGCAACATCGATCAACCCGTCCAGCTTCTCTCCAAGTTTCCGGGCAGACAGCTCAAGTCTTCACCGAGCCTCAGTTCGAGATCGAGTTCACATATCTTTGGTGACTCAAGATCGACTCTAGCTGTCACGTTGACGATGATGGAGACGCATACCGCACGGGAGCTGGACTACGGCAATGATAGCGTGGTCGATGCGATGCCGTTGATGCGTCCGCGTAATGATCAAGGAGAACAAGATGCTTGGCGAGGAAAAGCAGTCCCGAGTATCTCTAGTAAGGCAACGAAGAACCGTTTGCTCGCGTTCGGACTCTTCCTGTGCGGTGCAGGTGCTGTACTGGCATATTGCTCGGGAACTACCAATTTCGCATTGAGCGAGACGACCCCCGACGCGCTTTTGTCGATGAATCTCGCAAGTGACCAGAACACCACGGGACCGGGCGGTACCCTGGAGAGCGGACGAGCATTCCTGCTCAAATCACTCACAAAGATCAACTTATGCGTGGACGACGGCGGTGACACCTGGGCGGGCCAAGCGAAATCCACCATGCAGCCTTGCGACCGCAGCAGCGTCAACCAAGGCTTCGTGTTTGACAACACTACATCCCAGATCAAGAGCAAGATGAGGCACAATATGTGCATTGAGATCGCCCATCGAAACGCTCTGGTATTCAGGAGATGCCACTCCATGAATCTGAGGCAGAAATTCGCGTACGATGCTTCGGCGCAGACGTTTAACTACACAACAGGCATGAGCAGTCCCCAGTGCTTCTATGATGGAGGCATTGATGAAGCCGGCGCACAGTTTACAATGAAGACCTGCAACACAACAGACATGGACCAAAAATTCGAGATCAAGTACCAAGACGAACCGTTTTCTGAGCAACCGGCCATCTCGGACGCAATCACACGTGGCGATCGGTTCATGATTCGCATTCCAACCAGGAGAAGCAGGTGTTTCACTGTCAACCGGGACCGGATCAGGACCGATTCTTGCAATCAAGATAACAAGGATCAGTATTTTCAGCGAAATACCACCACAAACCAGATCTACCTGTACCAGGAGAGCAGTCGCTGCCTTGTGGCGGACTTGGAGAGGCACATGGAATTCGTACTTCGTTCATGCAACTCCAGCGATCCCAATCAGAGCATTGACTACGACCAAGGCACGATGCAGATTCACAGTGGACAGGGATGTTTGGAGTCCACTTTTGCGGACACGCATGTGAGACTAACTCAGCGCACATGCAACACACTCAGTCCGAACCAACTCTTCGAGCGCGTGCTGGCACCCCCGCTCCCAAATTACGACGTACCATCCGAGCTGCAGCAAGACAAACCAATCCAGTTCGCGTTGGCTCGCACCAGCCTTTGTGTCACGTGGAGACCTGGAGTTCAGCAAGGTCTGTACGCCCAGCCATGCGACTCGAGCAATGCGACCATGTTCCTCTACAACAGCACGAACTACCTGCTCAGCAACCAAGCATCGAATGGCTCCTGCGTCAAATTCGCAGGCAGAGACCCAGAGTTTGACAGCTGCGTCGCCGACGACCGTGGCAAGATCGTCTTGTACAACAATGCGACCCAGCAGATTCGCAACCCGATCACAGATAGGTGCATGAGTTTCATCGCCCGCTGGGTGCTCTTCGAGCCGTGCAGCACGCGTGACAGGAACCAGCGCTTCGAGATCCGAGTCAAGTGATCCAAGTGAACTGGGTGACGGAGAAGGGGAGAAAGTGAGCGAGTGCCAAAGTGTATAACAGAGATCGTCACAAAAGAGCGAAGTTGCATTCCTACATAGCAATAGTCGTGAAGGCACCTACATTCGTGAAAGCCTTCTCCTTTGCTCACATTTTTCTCGTCGATTCGCCACGAAGCGTATTGGGAGTGTCTGAAGTTACAGCGGCGATCGTGTTCGCTCCTCTCTGCGATCTGAGTGTTATTGGCATTCACAACCTAGGTACGTTGCATTCCGTTCATGGCCACCGCGCAATTGTATTGTGTTGTCAACGTTCTTCGAAGGCGTAGGTCGTCATTATGGGACATCAGAACTGGTGCTGCTGGACTCATACATCGGCCACATGAAATGCAGGTCAGATGCATTCATTCACTTACTCAAAGCAGGCAGCTAGCTAGCGACACCAGCTTCCCGTCTAATGCCTCCGACTCAAAAGCTCGACACTGCTTCCATTACAACGCGTGCGAACATTGAGAAGGTCCCAATACACAGCTCTTTTCCTGTCTCCTCCACTTCATCTTCGCCTTCTCCTCTGCCGCCGTACTTTGCCACTCGGATCTCTTTCCTCTCGTCTTTCTCGCCGTTGCTCTCCCCCCCCCCAGACCCACCACACGCCACACCAGAAAACGAACATCACCACCAACTGCTGCGGGAGACCTGCGCGAGGCGAGGCCGAGTCAACAGGAACCGAGAACAGAGCGGTCGACCAGCGGGTGGAGAAAAAGCACGCAGAAGAACCGGGGGGGGGGG
>JAASFW010000724.1:0-12601 GCA_023334005.1 Globisporangium orthogonon
CCAGGTACTCGAGCTGCGCCGTGAAGATGGTCGGCACTACGATCTGGTTGAACGGCGTGTTCGGCTGGATGACGTACTCGCTGAGCATCTCTTCCCACCTGAGCCACTTGCCGTCCTCGATGTTGAAGTAGTAGTCGTGCAAGTTCCCTTTCGCTGGCACAGGCAGCGTGAACGAATGTGTGCTCTTGCCATCCTCGAACGCCGGCTTGTCCCACTTGCGCACCTGGAGCGCGCGACTCACGACGATGTACTTAGTTTCGAGCGCGTTGATGTTCTCGATGATCGCACGGAGGAACTCACAGAAGCGCGTTCTGCCCTCTGAGTTCACACTCTCGCCGATCGACCACGTCAGCGAAAAGAGAAACGACGCCTCGATCGACGCCTTCTTCTTCGCTCCAGGCTCTCGCGGCAGCTTGCATAACTGCGCCTCGAAGATGTGAATCAGACTCAAGACGAGATTCGTGTCCACTGTCGGCGACAGCTCCACGAGCTCTTTGCGCACGAAGGCGATGCAAGGTTCGACGAGCCATGAGAAGAGAAAGTAAATGAGCGCGCGCTGCTCGGTGTTGATCTCGATCGGCCCGGGTGGCGACGCCGGATCGTCTTCGCGAAGCGTGATGGAGTCCAACCACGAGTCCACCACCGGCAGCCACCCGAGCTGCTCCGGTTCCATGTAGATCATCCCGCAGCGTGATACCGTCGCGGGCGATGCTACCAGCAGGTCCATCGGCTCAAACATCATGCTCATGACAGGGCTCATCGCGATGATCTCACCGCTCATGAGACACAGCTTGCGATTGTCATCGAGCACTGTATTCATGTTCTCGATCCAGACAGCGTCCACCGGTCCGTCGAACATGAGCCACTTGCGGTCCGGCGACGGGTTGTTCGCGAGGTTGCGGTAGTTGATCGCGAGCACACCGTCGTTCCACTCGTGCGAGACGACGTCAAACTGTCCGTAGAGTTGCCCCATCGTGACAGACTTCGGGTTGATCACGGCGACCTGCACGTCCGTATACCTCGTGTCGGTCGGGAACCGCTCATGCAGGTTCGCGAGCACATCTGCCAGAACTCGCCAGGAGCTCGTCTTCCCCGAGAACGGCATGCCCACGACCATGAAACCGTGGCGAACGATCATCATTTCGTAGATCTGGATCACCTTCTCAATAAAGTTTGGGACCGGCTGCAGATTCATGCGCTTGCAGACCGTGTTGATGGAGGTGAGCATGTCAGTACGGTCTGGCGGATCAATCTTCACGCCTGGGAAGAGGTCCGAGACGATGCCATTGAACAATGGCACATCGGGCGACAAGAACTTGGGCAGATTCACGTCGATGATCGAGCGCAGCACCAGCGTGCCTTCTTGGAGGTGGCCCTCTGCGCGCTTCAGATTTCCAGCCGCTCGCAGCACGGCCATGACAGCGCGCATGCCATAGTCGTAGTGCGACTGTGAAGAAAGCTGCTCCGAGCAGAGAGTGTAGGTGGTCGTGATCTTCTTCGACAGCGCGCTGGCGTCCATGTAGCCGTACGAGTAGAGCATGATCTCGGCGATCATCGCGTAGTCCGGCACCATCATCGCCACGGTTCGGAAGAGCACCTTGAGGTTATCCGGGAGCTCCGCGCGTCCAGCGTAGCCGGGGTTCATTGTAATGAACGGACAGCACGTTGGGTTCAGGCGCAGGTCCGTGCCTTCGAACACAAAGTTCGCAAGGTTCTGTGCCTTCGCGAGCTGGATGCACAGAATCTGCTGCGCGATCACAGAGAGCACCTCGAGCTGAATGCGGTTGAACTCGTCAAAACACGCCCACGCGCCGGAGCTTGCGAGTCCCTTGAAGAACTTGCCCATCGCGAGGTAGTCGAGTCCGTCCGAGCAGTTGGTCACCACGCATTGAATCGCGATCGCCTTCGCGAGATCCTTCGTCGTCTCGGTCTTGCCTGTTCCGGCTGGCCCTTCCGGAGCGCCGCCGAGGTTCAGGTGGATCGCTCCCATCAGCGTGCGATAGCAGCGATCTGTGAGCGGTGTGATCACCAAGCGCATACTGTTACCGAGGTACTCGAAAGCGTACAGCGCCAGTGTGTTGATCATGCGGCACTCGAGCGTGTGGGGCTTGCCCGTCTTCGCAGACACGCTGCCCTGGATCCAGTAGTAGCGCAGCTGCGCGAGCCAGTCGAAGTCCGTCTTGTCAGAGATGCTGAGGTCCACGAGCTCTGCGATCGTGTCGCGATTGTGCACATCCATGACGACGAGCGCGCCGAGCGTGATGCGAATCAGCTTTGGGAGCTCGCCGCGCACCAGCTCGACGGTGCGCAGCAGCTCGGATCGCAGCATCCGCAGGTGGTCGCTCAGCGCACTCGGTCCAGCCTCGGCACTGAGCGCTTTCTCGGTCTGCTGTGTCCACATGGTCTGGTTCACGGCGAGCACAACCTGTCCCGGCCATTGCTGCACCCACATGAGGCGATCTTTTGTCGGGTAGTCCACGATCGACTCGTCCAGGTGGTACGCCACGCTCTTGCGCATCGCGGTCTCGACCTCTTCGAGCCACACTTCGACGTTCCCGCCCGAGTTGTTCGGGTTGATGAGGTTCTGCTCGATCTTCTCGTACGGGAACGCCACCTTCTCGTTCTCAGGGCTCAGCATCGCCGTGATGTCAAGATTCTCCTGGAACGCAAGCTGCGAGATACCGTCGAACGCTTTCTTCAGGTGTGGCTGCACACGCAGCGGGTCTTTCGTCTCGGCGAGAATCTCCAGCAGTTCGTCATTCGAGAGGAAGAAGAAGCGTGGGAAGTACAAGCGCTTGGTCTCCAGGTAGTCGTTCAGTCCCTTCTGAATCGTCTCAAGATCTTGGTTCGACTGCTGCAAGCTGGGCAACAGATCTTCACGTTCAGCAACCTTGACCACGGCCGGGTTTGCTACAGTCTCCTGCATATTGCGACGCCAGTTCGCGTCGACTTTCCGGAACAGAGCGCCTTCGGTCGGCATCTGGCGCATGATGTCGTCCGAACTGAAGATTGGCTCGAGGTACAGCCAAGTTGCTTGCACCTTGATCCAGTTGTCCATGATGTCCTGGATGCTGACAAGCATCTTCTCCCACTTTGTGATGCGCTCAAAGTACGGCTTGTTGTATCGGCTACCTCGCATGGACTGCGTCTTGACGATCTGGTCGTCGATGATCATCTGGATCTCGTCGGTGCCGCACAGGATAGACGTGCCAGTAGATCGGTATTCCTTCGTGCCAAAGTTCACGCCCTGCCACTCGACCTCCATCTTATCGAGTGCCTTCTCGAGCGAATACTCCTTCGACGCACTCACGCAAGTCTCCTCGATCGCGGCAGTGAAGCGGTGAAGCCCCAAGGCGATCATTTGGTTGATGTTCGAGCCTTCGTGCACGTGCACTTCGATGCCGGTGATCTTCTCGATCTCCTCCCAGTGGCGCTGGCGGATGCCAGGCGTGCACAGCAGCGTCATGAGTGGAATGAAGCTGTCGAGCATCTCGTCGAGGGTCTTCTTGACCTCTTGAGCCATTGTGATGGCGACAGCGTACACGTCCATGTTCTTCTCGAACTCCTTGATGATCTTAACGATCGTGCGGCGGAACTGGTCGCAGTCGCGCTCGGTGTCTTCGGCATTCACCGACGCGAGAGGCGCCTCACGACTGAACGTCACCTTCTCCATTGCTTGCGCGATCGTCGTCCAGAGACGCTCGATGGGGCCGAGCATGTCGTACAGCTCGCTCAGCATCGTCTGGTTGTTCGTGATGGTCATGCCGAGCGTGGCTTCCTGCTCCTTGACCGCCTCTGCCTCGGTCTCCGCGTCCTCAAGACTCTTCCTCGCGGCTTCGAGGCGCTTCAGGATGCTCCCAGTGTCCGCGAGGTTTGCGTAGTCCCGCATCTTTTCGATGCGCCGCTGCAGCGAAGAGCACTGGCTCATGAGCTGCTCCTGACGGCCCTCCACGATCAGCTCGAGCTCGTGCTTGCGCTTTGTTTGCAGTTCCATGCTCTTGCGCTGGAACCCCTTCACGCTCTCGGGCCATCGGAACGTGCTGAAGAAGAGCTGCATCTCCTCGCGCGACATCTGGAAGTCGCGCTCTTTGAGGAACTGGATGCGGCTGCAGACATCGTCGTACAATCTTGCGTTGAGAGCGTCGATCATCTGGATGCTCGAGCGGTAGAACGCGTCCAGCGCCTTGAGCTCGAACGAGTCGAGCGGCTCAGCCGTCAGCTTCGCGACGATCTGCTCGTACTCGGCGATCATGGCGGTCATCTGCTTGATGTTGTCAGCAGACACCTTCGCTAGGATCCTCGTCGCGTACGCCTTGATCCTCGCGGTCAACTTGACTTTCACCTCGGCACAGGACACCGCGAAGAGTCTGAAGTTGTACTTGTCGCGAATGTGCGTCGTCACGCGCTCCTCGAGGTCTTTCAGCTCGTCCAGCTCCTTCTTGAGCGTTGTGAGCACCTCAAAGCTTGTTGGAGCCGCGGATGCAGCACTCGATGCAGCATCATAGTTTGACTCTAGTAGCGACCGCACTTTCGCCTCGTACTCGCCGTTGATCAGGTACACGAACGGCTGGAAGAGTTGAAGGATCTGCGTCGGCTCTTGCATGTGTTCAGACAGCACACTAGCCAGCGCTTTCTTCGCATCCTTCACGAAAGTGTCGTCGAGCATCATGGTACTCGGTCCGAGCGACGCAGCGCTACGGAACTTGGCCGGCACCTTGGTCTGTGTGTCGATGCGGGGAAAGTTGTGCGAGGCTTCGGCGATGAGATTGAGGCAGCTTGTAATCTTCTCCTGCAGCGTGCTGGGAGGTGGATCGATGAAAAACATATCTTGATCGTGATGCTGTTCGTGCCGGGCAACAGCTCCACCTCCAGTGCTCGACTCGCTCAGAAGTGCGCAGTCGACAGACAGAAGTAGCGCTGCTTCGCCGTAAAAGTTTGGCTTCGAGTAGCGCTGGAAAAAGCACACGAACTCGACGATGGACGTCTCAACTGTCTCGCGCAGATTACGTGCCATAAGCACAGCCGCCGCGTTCAGGACGCCGACAAAGCTGTGATACTTGCTAAACTCGTGCTCGTCGGCGAATAAACTCAGGTCAGTGGACGAGGAGAGGACCAAGTCTGCTTGTTGTTGTTGCTGCTGTTTTCCATCCAGCCCTTCAAATTCGAGTCTGCTTTGCAGAAGCTGGTTGCCTCCAGACTTCTGCTTCTTCGGCGAGCTCTGCTTCAAGTCACTTGCTTTGCTCGGCGAACTCTGTGTCACATTGGACAAGAATCGTACTGATCCGACAGAAAGGTGACCAATACACTCGTCGACACGCTTCGCGGCGGCTGCCACCCAGCAGGTCTTTAAGCAGTCCTTCACCAGCTCAGCGCGCCGGGAGACCGCATCGACGAAGTGACCTACTGTTCGCGGGAGCGTCGCCAAGAAGCTCGGACTTGAGAGATCGATAAACAGAATCTTGGCGAACGTGACATGGAGCGCGTCGTTCCCGCCTGGCGCGATATCCCACTCGGCCGGTGGAGCCTCCATGACCCACTGCTCTTGCAGCGCGAACGTCACCGGATTGATCGCAAACAACTTCTGCTCCATGAGCTGCCGTGAGAGCTGCACGCGCGCATCATCGATCCCCGTGAGTCGCAGCACGCGCCAGTCGCTCGAAGAGTAGAACTCGTCGACCCACCACTTCTGCTCCGCGCGCAGGAACGGTGGATAGATGTTCATGCGCAAGCAGGTGTGCTCGTCAAGCAGGTCGTACGAGAGCATCGAGCGTCCTACTGTTGCGTAGTAGTCTGCATACACCTCTTGGAAGATCTCAGTGATCATCGTCTCACACCGCTCGTCGAACGCCTGCATGCCGAACTTGTCCAGCCCGAACGGTGGTGGGATCTGCAGACGCCTCAAGATGCGCTGCGGTCTCTCAGCCGACATTGGGATCTTGCGTGCGATCGAGATGTAGCTATCCACCTGCTTCCAGTACGCCTCCATGGTACTGATGTAGCGCCGCTTCTCGCGCTCGAACGTGCGGGGAGACGCCTCGAGCGGGTCAAGCAAGACTGCGAGCTGCGAAGGCGGAATTGCTCGTGACCTTGGTGCACCTGAGCTCGCAGATGCTCCTTCGACAAAGTGTGAGTGCTCCAGGTCGAATGAGAACTGTCCTTTGACTCTTGCCGACGGCGACTTCTGCTTTGCGAGCGGTTTGGTTGGTGACGGCACTCGGAAGACTCCCGGACTACTCTCGACATGGCGAGCGAACGCCCTCGACGCTTCAGGGTACACACTTAGCTCTGTCTGCTGCTGCTGCTGTTGCTGCGATGAGTTGGAGATCGTAGCAGCTGCTGGTGTCGAGCCCTCCCATTGCAGCGAGTCCTCTGATGGTTGCGTCCACCTCGCAGCACCGGTTGGAGCAACCCGCTCCAGCGCTGGACACACGGCGACGTTTGCATTCGGTGGTGAGCGCAGCGGTGAGTTCGCGAGCGTCGCCGGCGCGTGGAGCGCGTTGCGCGTGAAACTCGCGACGTCCTCGAGCGAGAGTCCGCGCGCCGTCGGCGTGTACAGCGAGCCAATGCGATCGCTCAGCTTGTAGTAGCCGCGGTCCTCCGCAAGCGGACTCGCTGAGGGCAGCTGGTCGCTCGAGCGTACGCGGCGCTGCTCGCGCGGTGGTTCGCCCATCTGCCGTGGCCCCGTGAGTCCGCCAAATGGTCCCATCACCTCCGCCATCGCGCTCTGCGAGTCCAGCAGGAACTCGTTGACCGCCTGCGCAGCGCGCGGCGTCGTCGCCAGCGCACTGCCGCCACCACCACTGCCAGCGCGCCAGTCGCTCACATCACAGTTGCGTGTGTTGATTGCCGACTGCAGCATCTTGAGGCGCGCGATGCGCACGGGGCTCTTCTTAGGCGAGCGGGCGCCATCCTTCATGGCGGCTGTCGCCGTGCGGAGGAAACTCGCTGCGCGTAAGGTAGGTAGGGAGGTATCAGAGAATGAGGTCTGCGTCGTTTCGAGATTGAATAACAACCTGGTTTTTGTGATCTTAGAGGTTGCGTTGGGCATGCGCTATATGTCAGTATCCCTTTTGTTAGTGGCCAACATGGCTTCACTTCAACGATGGCTGCATTATCAGATCACATGGAGGAGCTCGCTCTGTGAATGCGCAACCTTGCTCTCCACATAGGATAGATATGCGCTGCGGCACAACACCACCACATCCCCCAGACCTTCTTCTTCATCATCACATCGAGAGCGTATCTCGTCATCGTCGTATCAGTTGTCAAGAAACGACTCTTGGAGCAAGCAGCAGCAGCAGTAGGAAGAGGGCAGCACGACATGCACCGCGCAGAGCCCAAGGATGACGGTGACGATGACAACCAGCTGGCGTTCGACGAGAAGCAAGAGGTGCTCGTGCGCTCAGACGAGGAGATCGCGCTCGCGGCGCGCCAGTTCACGGTCGCGGGTGTCGTGAGCACCAAGGCGCGGCGCCTCGAAGACGACTCGGTGCAGCCTGCGCCTCTGGCTTCGTACACGAGCAACAGCGCGAAGGAGCTGCTCTGTCTCGAGTACGTGGCGGGCTTCCAGCGGCAGTTCGAGTACCTGTTCGGTGCAGCGCGGCGCCCGCTCTTCCTCTTCCCGCCGAATGAGAAAGGAACGCCCAAGTTCGTCTGCACAACGCTCCGCCCAACGCTGCTGCCGTTCCGCGACCTCTACGACCACCACTCGCTCGCACACTTCCTCGCAGGTGTCGTCGAGTACGAGCCGCTTGCCGACCCGTGCGCGCCGCCGCGCTGCCTGCCATCGCCGACGTTCACGCTGTGCTGGCGGGCGGGAGACAGCTTTGACTTTGCCGTGCTGCTCGCGTCGTTCCTCATCGGTGCCGGCTACGACGCGTACGTTGTGCACGGCATTGCGCCGCGTTGGATCTGTTTGCTCGACCAGAGCAAGACGCCACTACCGATACTGTCGGTGGACTCGGGACCGTCGAAGAAGCCGCTAGCAGCAACAGCAGGAGCAGCACGTGAGTCGGCGACGCAAGGACAACAAGGCGTGAACCAACCGGACTCCATCACTGGTGCTACTACTGTTGTGACATCGGACGCCAAACTCGCAAGCCGCTCCACGTTCGTGAGCAAGTACGCCGAGATGCAGAAGGCTCAGCAGCAGGCGGAGGAGAGTCAACGGCAACGGCAGCACGGAAACCAGCTCGACGTGCTCTACGACGACGACGAGGAGGACGACGACCCGCTCGAGGGCAAGCGCGTGCACGCGTGGGTTCTCGTGCGCGCCGGCAAGCGCGACGTGACCGACCACTTCTACATCGAGCCGAGCACCGGACGAACCTACTCGTTGCGAGAGGCGCCCTACCTGCGCATCGAAGCCGTGTGGAACCACGAGAACTACTGGGTCAACATGCAGCAGCAACAGCCCGTGTACACGACGCTCTTCGACCTCGCGAACCCAACCGACTGGGAGTATGTCTTCCTCTCGGCTGCTGAGCGCAAGAACGCCAAGGGCGACGGCATCGACGATATCAAAGGAGGCGGTGGCATGGAGCTTGGCGACGACATCAAGTCCGTAGCCGGTAGCGGGACATCGGACGGTGACAACCAGCGCGGTGACGGCGACGATGACGACGATGAGACGCTCATCCTCGACGTGCCACCGTCCTGGGTCGATAAGCTCACTATCGACCGCGCGACGTACAAGAAGCAGTTCGTGACGGACGCGCAGCGTGTGACGCTCTACCAGCACGCGAAGGTCGAGGAGTTCGCCGAGAACTCGCACGACCAAGGACTCGTGGCGCGCGTGACGCGTTACCGCGACACGGCGTGCACGCTGCCGGTCGAGATCCGCGAGGTCTTCAAGAACCGCAAGGACAAGCTCGAATCGCGCGTGCGGTTCCCGCTTGCGAGCAAGTTCGAGGAGCACTTTGCGCCTGGACGGGTGCCGGAGGCGCTCCGGGCACGCACCGAGTGGATCGGGTACCGGCGCGAGCTGCTCTTCTACACGAGCGCGCGCATGGACGGCCTCGTGAAGCGTGAGGAGGTGATCCAGAAGCGCATGCTCGAGCACTTTGAGGGTCGCGACGACCTGCTCGTCTTCCGGTCCGTGACGCTCGCGACTGACAAGGACGAGGTGGACGCGAAGAACCCGTACGTTTTGCCCGGCGGCCCCACAGGCGAACTCGCGATCAAGAAGATGAAGGAGAAGTTTGCGCGCAACACCGCGCTCGCCGCCGACGACGACGCGCGCAAGAAGACATACAACGTGCACGAGGGCTCGATTCGCGTCAACTTCCACTACGCCACGGGCAAGATCACCGCCGGCTCGCGCGTGTACTCCAAGACACCCAACACGCCAGTGGAGGTCGCAATGGCCGACCCGAACGCGAGTAAGCCCAAGCTCTCGGTGCTCGAAGACGAGCTTCGGGCGGCGCTCCAGGCCGAGAAAGACTGCTACAACGCGGTACGCCACGCGGAGATCGAGACGCAGGACATCCTCAAGCTGCGCAAGCGTGAGGAGATGGCGATCGTGCTCGAGACGAGCTTCTTCGACGCGAACGAGGACGACGCCAAGGCGACCAAGAAGGACGACGCCAAGGACCAGGGCAAAGAGGTGCGTGTGTCTGTCGATATCTTGCAGAACTTGGGTGACCACGATGCCGAACTTGACGTTATGATACGTTACGTGCCTTGCTTGCAGGCGAAGCAGGAGATCGACTATCTCACGCCGTTCCTGCAGAGCCTCCACGTGGGCGGCAGCAACTTGTCGAGGGACGACGCACAGGCTGTGCGCGAGATGTGTCTGCGCAACCTCAAGGAGCGGCTGCTCGAGCGCGCTAACATCATCCAGGCGCGACTCGACAAGGAGAACAGCATGCTCGCGAAGCGCCAGGCCGCGTTCCAGCGCAGCCAGCGCGAGCACGACCAGGGCACGGATGAAGAGTTCGAGCGCTTCTGCAGCGAGACTATGTTCCGCATCCAGATCCTCGAGCAGCGCCTCGCGAGCCACGAGGAGACTGCGCTGCAAAAGTACGCCGAGATGGACCAGCGCCTGCACAACGATCCGCGTCTGCGCGTGCTGCACAGGTAGCGCACTCGAGTTGACTGGCGCTGGCTGCTACCGCTATATGAAGACGACGGCCCATGCACACACACACACACAGCACACTAACCCTTCCAGTGAAGCCCACGCTGTATTCGCTTGTTACTGGCGCTTGATAGTTCCTCTACGCCAGTGAAGACGTGAGAGCCTTCGCACGCTCAGGCGCGAGTGCCACAAGCTGGAACCCTGTCCGGTGGTCTGTGCGGCGATCCGCGCGTAGGGCGCGAGCGACGCACGTCTCTAGCCAGAGGCGACGAGCTTAGTAGTCGCCGCCGCCGCCGAACATGTCCATGGCACCGCCCATGTCAGCCTCCTCTTCCTCCTCCTTCTCCTCCACGGCCGGAGCGGCCGCGGCGGCACCGCCCGCAGCGGCGGCCGGCGCAGCGCCACCTGTAGCAGCACCACAACCAGCAGTTAGTGAGTTATTCAATGTTGGTGTACCAGGAGGTGAATGGCTAAGGGTCGGTGGTGGCCGATACGAGATGAACGCAGGCGTGTGCGTTGGATGCTGTCGTGTGCTCATGTGCACCAGACGCCCACACCTTCACATCCATTGCGACCACCACCTCCATCACCATGAAGATGATGATGTCCACCATCATCAACAGTGATGGCAACGCGCAGTCGTTGTGACGCGCGTCGACGCTAGAAGAGGATGAAGAAACGCACCAGCCGAGGGACCCGCGAGGAACTTGTCGACCTTGAGGCCACGGCCGATGAGGTCAGCGAAGAGCTGCGGCATGAAGGCGGCGACCTCGTTGCCCGAGGCGCTGATGGCCGCCGAGATGTTCTCGGCCGAGAGCTCGGCCTTGGCGTCGTGCACGGCGAGCACGGCGAGCGAGGTCACGAGCTCCTCCTTCTGGGCGGCGGTGAGGTCGGCGAAAGACATGGTTATGGCGACTGGGGACGGGAACGGGCGACGAATCGACACTGAATCGGTTTAAGCTGGCAGCGGCGAACGAGTGTCGTCGAGGGCAGCGGAGCTCAGCGTTTGAGAGTGACCTGCACCTGAGCGCCTGCCAATATCAAGGCGCTGATTGACTGGCTGAGAGTGCACTTGCCAATAATATGGCAATTGTATTGCGAGCCATTGCATCCTTTACTTGATCAAGGTATGGATGCGATTAGGGCCGATAGTGAAGAAAGACAGGTTGAAGCGTACATCCTGACTTTCTTCACTCTGACGAAACAAGGACGATGCCGCAGCACGCACATGTGGCACGTCATGTGCTTAGCGAAGCAGTGATGCCGACGACCGGAGGAAGGCAGGGACTGAAGATAGTTACGTTGTGTTCTTACTGCTGCTGCGTACATGGAGCGCCAGTCGGGATCACCTCGGGAGCGCAGGCAGACAAGAGCGCATGTGCGGATGACGCGCCGACGCGTCACGTCGCCGCTTTTTATTCGCTGTCAGCACGCAACCGCAGCTGTTGCTGCTGCTGATGGTTCTTCAAGCTGCTGCTGGCGAGCGCACTGCGTCAGCGCGTCACGTCCTCTCTTTCTCTCTCTCTCGACGCTTACTGCTCGTGCTTCCACTTGAGGAGCGCCTCGACCTGCTCCTGCGTGAGGTTGAGGCCCTGGATCTTCTTGAGACCCTTCGTGTCGTGCTCGACGTGGTCCTTGAGTCCCGCCTTGTCGTTCACGTCCGTCTGGCCCTTCATCTTCTGCAGGAGCTTGCGCAGCGCCTTCTCGTCCTCCTTGCTGCTCAGAGGATCCAAGTCAGTCTCGTCGCAGTCACTATACTCTGCCGGTACAACAACGCAAGGACGACGCACTTGAAGTACGAGCTCTCGGCGGCGCGCTCCTTCTCACGGAACGCGTCCGAGGAGAACGACGCAGCGGGGAGCGCGCGGCGCTGCGAAGCGGCGGCGGCGGTGGCGGCGCGGCGGAGAGCGAGCATGGTGATGGTGGGGTCGGTAGCGAGCTTGTAGCTTGAACGTGGATCTGGCTGAAATGGGGGGAGGCCAAGATAAGCGGCTGGGAAACTCGAGCCCGCATCTTGAAGATTGTATGCGCGCTTCTATTCGAGGCTATCCGGGTGCTCTTATACGACTGCAACTATCCCTTGTACAGAAGACAATAAACGCATCGTAGTTATACCGATCGAACAAAAATGCACACAAATCATATCGACAATGTCAAGCACGCAAAACTCTCAGCAGATTATCAAAGTGACATAGATCCCACATATTCAAGTATCAAACTGATACTTGACCGGTGCGCAATGTAAAGCAAGAATTTGACTCCGCATCGATCTGAAGTGAGGTGTGACGAGCGTTTTTAGTCTTCGAGATACCAGAAGATGCAGGCATGTTTCTCAATGCACGTTGTCCTGAACGCAACCACGATCGTAAGAAAACGAGAAGCCATGGCCTCACTCGACCTCGCTGTCGTCTAGATGAGAAACAGAGCATTTGGATTGCAGAGGCCATACGTTGCCATGAAATGCTAGTGACCAAGCCTGCAGATCGACGCCAGCCTGTCGCTGGTCTGTCGCCAATAGCCCAC
>JAASFW010000725.1:0-12577 GCA_023334005.1 Globisporangium orthogonon
GCGCGCTCGGCGTCCTCGCGGTGCATGAAGCTCACGAACGCGAAGCCGCGCGACTCGAACGTCTCGCGGTCCTTCGCCAGGTACACGCGCGCGACCGGTCCGAACGCGCGGAAGAGGTCCTTCAGGTCGTCCTCGCGCGTGCCTGCCGCCAGCGATGTCTCCACTTTCCAGTTACTATTCTCATCAACTCGTTGGCTTGAAATTTGTTGGTGAAACAGGTCTAAAAATATGGCTGACTCGTGGGTTCTAATTTGAGAGATGGCTACACGGTTGACACGTTGGCCTGGATCACCAGCGCTCCACGCACTCTCAAGACCCTCGAAGGTGCCGCTGCATACTGCACGCGAGAGCACGGAGAAGCTGGTACCGAAGCACCGCCGCGGACGATGCCGTCGACGACGCTAACGTCGGATGAGCTCGAGCGCATCCTCGCGAGCGTGTCGGCGCCGACGCAGAGCGACCACGAAGCCAAGCGTCTGGCAACCAAGGCCAAGTCGGAGCAGCGCACGGCGCAGTGGCCCAACACGCTCGAGGCCATGCGCAAGAAGAAGGACCGATGGAAGAAGGACAAAGAAGAGCGCGAGGAGGAGGCGCGGAAGAAGATCGACGAAGAGGAGGCGGCGCTGCAGCGCGAGGCGCGCACCAAGCAGATCGAGCGCGCGAACCGTCTACTCTACGAGCAGACCGACCGCATGAAGACGCTGCGCAGCAAGCAGCTGCTCGCGGACGTTGTGCACGTGCGTGCCGTCTCGTTACTTGCTTTGCTTGATTCGAGCGCACTTGTGCAGCACTTGTGTGCTGCGAGGACCTCGTTGCTGACATCCATCCACATAACGCTCGCGCTTGGCTTCTCTTTCTCGATGAACGACAGCACCGAAAGCTTCAAATCGGGGAGAAAGCGATGCTGGACGAGCAGGACCGGCTTCTCGACTTTGTGTACGACCGGCAGGTGCTTGCGAAAGTGCTGCAGGGCGAAGAGGAAGAGAGCGTGGAGCGCAAGCGCCGACAGCTCGAGCACGAAAAGCTTGCAATCAGCCAGAAGGAGCAGCTCGAAGAGTACAAACAGCGCTACATCAACGAGCTCCGGGAGGTGCGAGGCGTGCACATCTGTCGTGCAATGGCTGCGAGCTGACTTGTACGACTTGTCCCTTTCCTGACTCTCGCAATAGGAAAAGCGCGACGGTGAACGAGCCAAGCAGAAGGCAGAGCAGGACTTGCGTGACGAGCAGGAGCGCGAGCGCGCAAGAAAGCTGCGGCTCAAGCAGGCGAGTGAGGAGACGCAGCTCGCCAACTTGCGGCTCAAAGCGCACCGCGAGATGCAACTGGAGCAGGAGCGCCTCGACGACCTCAGGCGCGACGAGGAGGAGAAGAAGAAGCAGGCTCGCGACGCCAAGCGCGACGAGCTGCAGCGCCTGAAGCGTGAGAAGGCGCAGGCGCGCAAGCAGCGAATGATCGACCTCGCGACGCAGAACCTCGTAAAGCTGGAGGTAGCGCAGGATTTGCGGCTGCAGAACCAGAGCCAGGAGGTGCGTGCAAAGGAGGACATGGAGCTCCAGGCACGGGCGGACCGGCGCGCCATGGAGAAGGAGGCAATCCGCCGAAGTCGGCAGCACCAGCTGCACATGAAGGCGGAGCAGACCGAGAAGGAGAAGCAGAGCGCGCGCGAGATGGTGCGCCAGTGGAACGAGTTCGGGCTGCGCGTCGAGCGCCAGGCGAAGCAGGAGGAACAGGAGGAGCGTCACGACAACCTGCGCGTCGCTGTGGAGCAGAAGCAGCAGGCAGACGCGCGCCGGCAAACCCTCGAGAACGAGCGCGTCGCGAGTGCGGCAGCCCACAAGGAAGCAGTTGACGCGCTCGCGAAGGAAAACGAGCGGTTCCAGGTAGTTGCCCGAGAGGCGCTGCGCGAGGCGAAGCAACGCGGCATCACCAACGTCTTCCCGATCAAGAAAGCAATCGTCGAGAAACGCATCGACCTGCTCCCGGCGTCGGGCTTCCGCATATAGTGGCCGCGAGCGAGAGCGGAAACACATGAAGGAATAGCGCATGGACAACTTCCATTCTCTTCCCCTGAGTTGCTGCCCACGTCTGTTGATCCCACCTACGTGATACTATTGAGCGCGGCTGTCTGCTGCTCGGCAAGCCGGATGCCCTCTTTGCGCAGGTTGTTGATGATCATCCCCACCTTCATCACCTGGAGCTGTGCGCAAAAGTAGAAGGATGATCGTGAGAATGCAAACTAGTCCTGTCACAGTAGATACAGCGCGCACATACACAGGGCTAGCTGCGACAACTCAGCGAGGCAACGTACTCGCTCGGGGTAGATGATATCCCGAAGTTCTTTCGCTGCCGTCATAACTTTGGTCTTCTTGACATTGTCGATGATCTCCTCGTCGCGCATCTGCAGAAGCACCGGCACGAGTTCGGTGTCTGTGAGAAGCTGCATGCGCTGGAACGCGATGTTCTTCGCGAACTTCTTCCAAGTCTCGTAGTCACTCTCCGGGATCGCGAACGGCTTGCTCACTTCAGCCTTCGTGCGCAGCAGTGCCTCGCGGCGCTTGTGCTCGCGATAGCTCTTGTTGAACTGCGAGCCAACAAGCGTGAGTGGCATGGCTGTGTAGCATGCACCGAAGATCATCGCACCGACCGCAACGAGCCTGCCAGAGGGTGACACGGGTTCCATGTCGCCGTAGCCGATCGTGCAGATTGTGACGATGACGAACCAGAACGCCGAGAAGAAGTCATCGAACGTCGAGAGGTTGCCCTTGAGGTTCACGAGGAAGCGCTTGTTGGGCGGTGAACCGATGAATTCAGGTGGGAACGTCATGTTCTTACCATTTACGATGCACTCCTGGCCGTAGAAGCACTCTTGTCCTTTCTCCAGCTCGTACATAATGAACGAGAAGATCGTGGTGACGACCATGAGCATGAAGTACGGGATTGTGAGTCGCGTTGACGTCTTGGAGATCGACTCCCAAAGCACTTTTGTCACCGGGATGCTTTGTTGGATCTTGAACATTCGCGAGAGACGCAGCAGGCGCAGGAACGTGAGCAGGTCGTTTGAGCCTGGTGGGATCACGTAGATAGGGACTGGCGCGTTCGAGAAGATGAACGAGCCCTCGAGTAAGAAGAAGGGGACAAACGATAGCATCTCGATGACGATGATTGGGTTCTTGAGGTACGCGACTCGGTCATGAGAAACGAACATCGCCGCAGCAAACTCGAACACATACGTGGCCGTGAAGAGGTACTCGGCTGCGACGTACGCGCTGCCAAACTCGAAGAAGGTCACGTGGAGGTTGTCGCACTCCCACTTCTTGCACACGGCGAACTTGCGGTCCGCTTTCGACAGGTCTTCGTCCAGCCGGAACGGATTGATGACAGTCAGATCGCCCACATAGTGCGTGAGATTGGTTGTTGTTGTCGTGGTCATCTCGACCTCTTCGGTATCGTTCGCAGAAACCTTGCTCGTGAGTGTCGTGCCGTTGTCACACGTGAGTCCGTGGATATCCGAGGAGCCGTAATTAAGCCCGTAGCCAAAGCAGCTCGAGTCATTGGCTTTCTCGTCATCACTGCATCCGAAGCGTATTGGTAGCATTGGATTGTCGACGCGGAAGCAACCGGGATCCTGGATCGGCGTCACGCCTTCAGCGGACTCGCAGTAGCGCTTCACAATGCGCTCACACAGGAAAGTCGTTTCACCGTACGTCTGTAGATCTGGCATGGTCTGGAACACCACCATGACCATACTCGCGATCTGGCAGAAGCGAATCCACTTGGCGGTGAACTTGGCCAGGAACGACGAGTTTGGGTCGCTCAACGTCACAAAGAGCCATGTTCGCCACGTGGGCTTCTCTGGTATTTGCTCCACATGCGCCACGACCATCTCTTTCACGAGCGCGCCGAGCTCCTCGCACTTGTCCGCACAGGTCGCGACTTGTTGCTGGAGATCCTCGGCGATCTCGAGAGTTCGAGTGACGCTAAAGTCGTCGTCGCTTGCTGCCTCTGTGTTCAACGCCTGCACCATGAGAGACGCCTCGCCTGTAAGTCCGGCGAGACGCAGGTACAACCGACTTGGGGCGTTATACTTGATGAGGATCTCATGCTTCTTCTCGCGTTCGGCGTTGTTCACGGCTGCGAGATCCATGCCGCCGAGCTCCTGGTACTTCTTCACGCTCTCGGCGTGCTCCTTCCATGCGCGATCAAACTCGGTACCGATAATCGCGAGCGGCATGGAGAGGAAGAGCGTGCCGCTCATGATGATCATGACGGAGCATAGCCGTCCGGGCATGTTCCCCTTCGTCGGTGTGATGTCACCGTAGCCGATTGTGGCGACCGTGACGACAACGTAGTAGCCTGCTGTGAGCAGGTCTGAAAAGCCGTTCTTGTTGCGGTCGAGGTTCGGATCGACCATGTACATGACGACCGAGAAGAAGAAGACAATCTCCATGAAGAAGATGAGCGCAATGGAGATCGGTGCCAGACTCGCACGGATCGCCCGCAGCAAGATGTATGTGCCAGAGTGATTGCGCGCAAGCTTGAAGATGCGCAGGAGGCGACAGAGGCGTAGGACCACGAAACTCTTGTCTTTGCCGACCACGAGGTCCGAGTAGAACGGCGCGATGGCCGCAACATCGAACCAGTTGAAGACGTCGCGCAGGAACGGCCGGAGTCGGTGCTCAGTCAGGTACTCGTGCTCCTTCCAGAACGACGGCCAGATCGCCATGCGCACGAGCAGCTCGATCGTGAAGATAGCTGTGAAGACGAGGTCCGAGAGGTCATAGCCTGCTTCATTCGGCAGCCCCGGGTAGTCTGGGAACGTGCTCTGGTGGTTCGGTCCGTCGAGCGTCTCCAGGAAGAGCATGAAGCAGCTTGCGAACGCCGCGCAGGCGATGAAGAAGCTATAGACCGACGCGGCTTTCGACGAGTTCGGGTCGACGAGGAAGATGAAGGCTCTCTCGTAGCGTGCGAGCGTCGCGCGGCGCTTATTCACGCCGCCGAGCTTCCCGGTCGCCGCGGCTTCGCTGTAGAACGTTGCATTGTTGATCGCGTCGAGCGTCGCCTCCGTGGAGCTGAACGTCGGCGAGATCGACGCGTTGACCATTGTCACTTGCGGGAGTGTAGTGGAACGAGCTCCGAGCGGCTAGTGCTGTGTGACAGGGTTATTTGGTGAGCCGACTCATTATTGTGTAGCACGAAACGCACAGCGCGACACCCATCCACGACTACGGTGTCGATTTCACAGGCAGAGCAGACGTCTTCGCCGATAGGAACCTGCAGTGTGGTGGCTCCTTCGGCGACTGCATGCATTGATCTTCGGTGAGTCGATGCAATGGAGGTGTTGTTCAGAAGAACTGGAAATACATCGCGTTGAGCGAGTCGAGTGGAAGAGCTCAATGGATACGGCGACATACTCGAGGTCCTGCGGTCGAAATCGGGTTGAACCAGCGCCGTGCGGGTCTCTGGACGAGGACTCGTCACGCGCGAGCGATCAGGTGGGCTGACGACCAATCGCTGTGTCGATTTCGCGGGTTTGTGCTTCCGAATCTCACGAGCGTTGGCTGTGGTTGTGGCATTCCTGGGTGGATGGAGTTCCTACTGGTTGAATTTGCTGCGGTACTTCAAGCGAGTCGATCTCGATCGATTGTGTGGCTTGTCGGGTGTGACCAGCCATCCGGTGCTTTGTCACATGTTGCGTCCGTCGACAAGCTCGTCGATCGGCGATGACGTCGCGGTTGAACTTCGTGACCCCAAGCAGACTTGAGATTCCACGTTTTCCCTTGGGCGTGGAAACTGCCGATACAGCCTTGCTGCGCTGCTAGATCTACCGAAATAGGCTTGGATACCTGCTTTACTACAAGAACAGAGCAAGCTGACGGAATTGTCGCCCATGAACCACAAAAAACGATCTACTTCCCCATGGGGCAGTATCAACATCCTCAGAAATCCTCAGTCATTCCTCCTCATATTTCATCATCTGATTCAGCTCATACGACACCATTTTTTCGGACCTGTTTGGCCCAACACACGCACCTCTCATTCCGGATCTCGCCACCAAGCGCGCACGCACACGCACCCACACACACACACACCAGGCAGCACGCATCTCTCGCGAGCATGACGAGCGAGGTGAAGGTCGCGTACCAGGGCATGCCCGGCGCTTACTCGGAGAAGGCGACGCGGCAGCTGCTCGGCGCGTCGCCGCGCGTGGCGGCCGTCGGCTTCCCGAGCTTCGAAGAGGCGTTCCAGGCCGTGGCGCACGACGACGCGCACTTCGCCGTGTTGCCGATCGAGAACTCGCTCGGCGGCTCCATCCACGCCAACTACGACCTGCTGCTCAAGTACGGGCTGCACATCGTGGCTGAGTACGACCTGCGCGTCGAGCACTCGCTGCTCGCGCTGCCCGGCGTGCGCAAGGAGGACATTAAGACCGTGATCAGCCACCCGCAGGCGCTCGCGCAGTGCGCGCACACGATCGCACAGATGGGTGCCACGCCGCGCGCTGAGTACGACACGGCCGGCTCCGCCAAGATGCTTGCGGACAACCAGTGGCGCGACACGGCCGCGGTCGCGAGCGACCTCGCCGCCGAGTACTACGGACTCCAGGTGCTTGAGCGCAACGTCGAGGACGATGCGAGCAACTTCACGCGCTTCCTGCTGCTTTCCAAGAAGGAGGATATCTCGCTGCTCGACGCCAAGGCGTCCGGCATCGAGTTTAAGACCTCGCTCGTCTTCTCCTTCATCGACAGCAACGAGAAAGGACAGCTCTACAAGGCGCTTTCGGCCTTCTCGCTGCGCGACATCGACTTGGCCAAGATCGAGAGCCGCCCATGGGGCTACTCGGCCGCGCAGCAGCTCGCCGAGTCCGTCGACTCTCCCGACTTCTCGCTCTCGTCGTCCCTGGACGACCGCCGCAAGTACAAATACCTCTTCTATGTCGACATCATCGGCCACCAGATGGACGAGAGCATCGCGAACGCGCTGCGCCACGTGCGCGAGCTCTGCAAGTTCGTGCGCGTGCTCGGATCGTACCCGACGAAGGGCAAGCTGCTCGGTGACGCACGCAAGGCCCTCGAAGCCGTCGGTGCGTTCCAGGCCGGCGTCGCCACGCACTCGCCCGCTACTGTGCCGCAGCAGACCCCTCGTCAGCGTCTGAAGATTGGCATCTATGGGTTTGGCAACTTCGGGCAGTTCCTGGCGAAGACGATGGCCAAGTTCCACACAGTGCGTGCGACGTCGCGCACGGACTACTCGGCGGAGGCAGTGCGTCTGGGCTGCGAGTACTACTCGTCTACGTCGCAGCTCGAGCAGTTCTTCGATGGCCTAGACGTTGTGATTCTCAGCGTCAGCATCCTGTCGTTCGAGAAGGTCGTGAAGAGCATCCCGTCGCGCTTCCTCGAGAACGTCGTGGTCGTGGACGTGCTGTCGGTCAAGACTCACCCGAAGCAGATCCTGCTCAAGGAGCTGCCGGCGAGCAGCTCCATTCTCTGCACGCACCCGATGTTCGGCCCGGAGAGCGGCAAGTACTCGTGGCGCGGGCTGCCCATGATGTACGAGAAGGTGCGCGTCCTGTCGAGCGAACACGCGCAGCGCATCGCGAGCTTCCTGCGTATCTTCGAGGACGAGCTCTGCCGCATGCTCGAGCTCTCGTGCGAATCCCATGATGAGTTCGCGGCGAGCAGCCAGTTCCTCACCCACCTGACCGGTCGCGTGCTGGGTGTCCAGGGCGTGAAGAACACGCCGATCGACACGCGGGGCTTCAAGAACCTCGTGCGGCTCGTCGAGGACACGTGCAAGGACAGCTTCGATCTCTTCCAGGGTCTCTACGAACTGAACCCGAACTCGGAGCAGCAGATCCAGAAGTTCCAGGACTCGCTTACGGAGGTTGTGGAGCTCCTTAAACAGAAGAACGCGGGGAAGTCATCGACGTCACCGACGGTGGCAGCCGGCGAGAGTATGGCGGAGAAGTACCCGCTGAATCCGCTACTGGGCAAGGTGACGTCGTCGAAGACCGTCGTGATCCACGGCATCACCAAGCAGCTGGAGGCCGAGGGCACGCAGGTGTGGTCGCTGTGCGTGGGCGAGCCGGACTTCCCGCCGGAGGAGCGCGTGCTCGAAGCCGGCGCACTCGCGATGAAGGAGGGGAAGGTCAAATACACGGACGTGAAGGGCACGAACGAGCTGCGTGTGCTCATCAGCCAGTACCTGGAGCAGTGCAAGGGCGTCACGTATGACGCGCAGAGCGAGATCCTCGTGTCGAACGGCGCGAAGCAAGCGGTGTACCAGGCACTGCTGGCGATCTGCAAGCCCGGCGAGAAGGTCGTGATCCCGTCGCCGTACTGGGTGAGCTACCCCGCGATCATCAAGCTCGTGCAGGCGGAGCCTGTGGTCTTCCGCACGAAGATCGAGGAGAACTACCTGATCGACCCGCAGGCGCTGGAGGAATTCCTGGCCGCGACGCCGGGCATCAAGGCCATCATTCTGTGCAACCCGAGCAACCCGGCGGGCACGCTGCACCTTCCGGACCACCTCGAGAAGATCGCGGCGGTGCTGCGCCAGCCTCGCTTCCGCCACATCCTCGTGATCTCGGACGAGATCTACGAGCAGCTCGTGTACCAGGATGACGACGCCGATGGCTCGGCCGGAGGCAGTTTGGCGCCGAAGCGCTCGCACCAGTGCTTCGCGTCACTGCCGGGCATGTACGAGCGCACGCTCGTGGTGAACGGCTTCTCCAAGTCGTACGCGATGCCGGGGCTGCGCGTGGGGTACCTTGCGGCGCCCAAGTACTTTGTGCAGCAGTGCACGAAGCTGCAGGGCCAGTTCACGTCGTGCGCTAGCTCGGCAGGCCAGATCGCAGCGGCAGCGGCCATGCAGCTGGAGATGGAGTGCGTGGCCGCGCACAAGCACCGCATCCACGGCGTGCTTGAGATCATGGACTCGAAGCGCCGCTTCGTCATCCAGCGCCTGCGTGAGATTCCGAACCTGCGCTTCGCGCACCCGACGTCGGCGTTCTACGTCTTCCTGGACCTCGCGGCGTACTTTGAGGGCAAGACGGTGCATACAACCGAGGGCCAGGAGCTCACGAACGTCGACGAGTACGCCGAGTACCTGCTGCTGCAGTACCACGTGGCCCTTGTGCCTGGCTCGGCGTTCGGCGAGGACTTTGGACTGCGTATCTCGTACGCGAGCTCGATGGAGACGCTCGAGCATGCGATGGACGGTCTCGAGGCGTCGCTCAAGTCGCTCACGATCGAGTAAGCGCCGTTGGGGAGAGGAAAAGAGAGAGAGAGATAGATGTGTGAGCAAACCTACGCTGATCTCATCATACATTGTTACCCTGACCCATGTTCGCGAATACAACACTGTTCATGTGATGGTATGTCCCGTCGATGTATTGAGGGTGTGATTGTGCGTCAAACTCCGTGGTAACATGACACGAGGTTGCAAGTGCTGAAGAAGTAGAGCGGCAGCACGAGGTTGTCGATCTGTGACGTACACATCTCGAGTATGCTCGTGAGCGCCGCGCCGATCACGAAGAGTACAAGCTGCGGTCACCACGGATGTGTTAGTGGACTAGGAGCACCGCATCGTGTGACATGAGTTCTCGGTGGCGTACATGCATGAAGCGTCCGTGAACGAAGAGCTCGATGTGGAAGTCGTGAAAGAAGAGAGAGGCGAGCACGATGGACACGAGAACAGCGAGTGTGCCCTCAAGTGTCTTGGAGCCGATCAAGCGTCTTCTCCCGTAGCTGGAGCCAACGACAGCCCCCATCGCATCACCAATGCCAAGGGCAAGGATCCCAGCGTTCGCAGACAGTGCACTTGATCTCGACGACGAACTCGACTCCAACGAGCTTGAAGATGGCGAGAGCCAAAGAGGCAGCGCGCAACCGAGCAGCAAGTACGAGTGCGTGAGGACGATCCGTCCAGCGTCACGGTTGTCGATGAACGCCTTCATGAAGGCAGCGATGTGCTCTCCGAACGGCGGCAGCGACAGCGCGCGCACGCACTCAACGAGGCAAAACACGGCCAGCGCGACGCCGTAGCTGAGCAACAGCATCGGCGCGTCGACAAAGTACGCTGGCACGAACATGAGCACCACAAGTGCGTGGAACAGCTTACGCGCGACGATCGTGCGGATGGAGAACCGGTCGACAGCGAGCGCGAAGAGCGGCACGAGAACCACGAGGCACGCGATCCAGTACGCGATAAGGTACGCGCGCGTCTTGCCGGTCAGCACGAACGACAGCAGCCACACGAATGGATTCAGTGTCTCGAGCACGAGACAGCTCCACGGATACACGATCGCACCGACAACGCCGAGCGATCGAATCGCGAACGACGCACACTGTGGAGCACCTAGAGGCGATGCGACGACTGAAGGAGACGCCGAGCCGTACGATCTTAGCAGCGGCACGAGCGAGAGGCACACCAGTAGCGACCCTGTGAGCCCGAGCTGCAGCGCCAGAACATAGTCGTCTCTCTCCATCTTGTCGATCCCCCAGTCTTCAAGGCAAGGAAAGCCAGTCTTGCGACTCACTAATCGCAACTGACGCTCCGAGTACAGCGCGAGGTCGAGCGAGTTCATCGCGACACCCTGTGCGACGAGCATCGCCTCGCCGAGAGTGAACGATCGCGGCAGTGCGCGTACTCCGAACGTAAACACCAGGCTGAAGAGACACCGACACGCTGCTGCGATGGCAACGCCCGGCAGCCCCTCGACCGGTCCCGCGGTGTACTCCACTGCCGGCAGCAGCACGAGGTCGACTGCAAGCACGACGCGGAGCGACGATGCGCGCAGAAGAACCAGACGTACGAACGCGCTGAGCCCGATCGTCGCGCTTATCCACGCATACAAGAACGTGAACCCTGCGCAGTCACAGCAAGTGTTGGTTAGAAGACTGTTGCGCGCCGCACACTCCAGCTATGTCGTCACGACCACTGCGCCATAGCGTCACTGTGTCAAATACCGGAGAACTCTCCGCTCATGTAGAGCTGCGCTGCGAGCCGGCTGAGCAGCACGAGCGGCACGAGCGTGCAGCCGACAACGAGTCCCATGTCGCGCTCCTGTCTGTCGCGTCGCGACGAGCAAAAGCGGCAGTGTCCCTCAGCCAGCTGCGCTACATACCATGCCGCTATGCACCCATTGCAGCGCTTTCGCACCGGAAGGTGTTGTGGAACTGCGCTGGCAGCCGCTGGGGAGCCACGAGTGTCGCCGCGCTGGCACCCACGAGCAGCATTGCAAGCGCTCGGAGCAGCATGTGGACACCGCGCTGCCGGCTCACTGGAACCACTGTATCAGGGTTTTCCAGCAGTCGCGTCGCCCACGCGAGCGCGAGCATGATCGCCGTCGCCTCGAGCGCTAGCGCCACGCGAGTCTCGCGCTCATGCTTGCGCGTCATCGCTAATGCGTGTCAAAACGAGCTTTGAGTGGGTCACACCATATTGCGGCAATCCTCTTTGTTAATGAAAAAACTGTCTATACTGCGTCGCAAATAATCTATCTTCTTTCAATTCCTTCTTTGTGCTTTCAAGCTAGAAAGTGTTCTTGAGTACAGCGACTTAAGGAGGGAAAAGCTTTAGTGAGAGAGGGTTTTGCGATTGGTTGGCCGCGAACTGAGCTAAATCTCATCAATTCCTCGCAGCAGTAAGTACCCAAGTGAAGAAGGATGGTGGTCTCTGGCAGCCGCTGGGGCGATGACGACGATGGTGCGCGGTGCTTCTCCCCCTCTCTATCTTGCGGACGTGTGTGTACTCACTTTCTATGCTGGCCACCAGACTTCCTGCCGCAGCGCACGGAGAGCGAGCCGGATGCCAACGGCGTGCGCACGATCGTCGAGTGGAAGTACAACGAGGCCGGTCAGAAGGTCAAGGTGACCAAGGCCGTGCGCAAGATCACGGAGGTCACGCGCGTGAGCAAGCGCGCGCTCGAGCGCAAGAAGTGGGCCAAGTTCGGTGCCGCGAAGAACACGGCGGACAACTCGAACGTCACGTACACGGCGAACGAGGACGTGCGCCTCGAGGACCCGAACGCCGACCAGATTCTTCCGGGTGAGAAGAAGGAGGAGGAGAATATCTTCGCGGGCGTCAAGAACTCGTCCATCGTCGTGTGCCGTCACTGTGGTATGGTGGGAGACCACTGGACGCTCAAGTGTCCCTACAAGGACACGCCCATCGACGAGCTCCCGGCGGACCTGGCGACCCGCGGCACGGCGGACGCGTCGGCCGAGGGCGGCGCTGCGGCTGCTCCGGCGTCGGCGACTGCTGGTGCGGCGGCGGCTGGCGGCGAGGACCGCGGCTCGGCGCTCTCGGGCGCCTTCGGCTCGGGCAGATATGTGCCGCCGAGCCTGCGCGGCCGCGTGTCGGAGGGCATGGGCGGCGGCGGCATGGAGGAGGACCGCGACTTTGCGACGCTGCGTGTGACGAACGTGTCGCCGGACACGCGCGAGGACGACCTGAAGGACCTCTTCCGCGCGTTCGGACCGGTCGCGCGCGTGTACCTGGCGAAGGACCGCGAGACGTTCGAGTCGCGCGGCTTCGCGTTCGTGAGCTTCATGCACCGCGAGGACGCCGAGCGCGC
>JAASFW010000726.1:0-12575 GCA_023334005.1 Globisporangium orthogonon
CAAGAAGTCAGGGACAGGGTCGAACAAAACCCCTCCAAAAGCGGCCCATTGCTTCTTCAAATATGCGTGGTTCTTCTTGAGAGATGGTAGAGCACATTGTACCCTCTTTGGTGCTATACCTTGAGCTCGAAACAAGCAAGTGCAGGCTCAGACCGTCGATTTGAAGTAGGACTCCGTACACAAGCATGTAGCACAATGATAGGGACAGCTACGATTCGCGCACATTTGGTGGCAGCTAGTTGATTTGTGTTGTGTACTCTCCTGTCTGATGGTTATTCCTAGCTACTCATGACATGTCCTGCTGCTGCTGAGGCTGCATTAGGGGCGTACCAACGATAGACAGCGCGCCGACTCTAACGAATATCGACAAAAGTGAGATTCGGACGCACGCGATGGTGAAGAGGTATTCGCGAGCGATTACTAAAGCCACTATCAGGTTCAAGAGTGTCGACCTAGTGTTTCTGAAGGACCCACAAACGCACGGAATCAAGAAGTGCATGATGCAATCGCAAAAGCTGGGCTCGCGTGAGTTGACGCGACTCAATCGCTACATGTCATTAGGCGACTAGATAGCAAGTCACCTCAAGAACGAGCTTTCCGGTGACCCAAGCGGTTGTACAGTGCAGTGCAAGCTCCAGCAGTGTGACTACCTTGTGTACGTCAAAACAAACAAGTTCTCACACTTACTGCAGCGTCACGAGTCAGTGCAAGTTGTCTGGGTCAAATAGCACCTGCGAAACTTAACGGACTGGTTGCAAGTTGTCTTCTCAAATGAGAAGAAGCGCAACCTGGACAAATCCGACAGATGCAGCCACTACAGACATCACATGCGCAAAGTGAACAAGGTCGTGTGGCGTTGTCACTGAAGTAATGGTTTGCTCATGGGTGGAGAGCTATCTCCTCCCTACCCAAGACTCACCTCATCATCCTCAGAGGCAACTAGGATGCGACCAGGTGCTAAAACACGCGCAAGACGCACATGATGGAGCTCAGCGATTACATGCACGGGGCGCTACATCTTCCAGCAAGACAACGTCAGCATCCACAAAGCGCGCTCGACATCAGAGTTTCTGGCCCAGCATGAGATCTCAATCATGAACTGGTCAGCACCCTCACCAAACGTCAACTACATTGACAATGTGTGGGGAATGACGGTTTGCCGTGCGTCCAAATCCGGTCGTTAGTGCAGCAACGTAGCCGGTCTCATTGCGGTTGAGCAAACTGCCTGGGACACTGTCACCGTCGGAGACCTAGGCAGTCTAAGCAGCAGCATCACTGACCGCTGCATCGCCGATATGGGAGTAAGGACGCTAAAATAGGTTGCTAGGATCTTCAACACACTCCACAACGACCGACAATCAATACACATACTCACACGTGTGTTGATTGCTTCCGGAAGTGCGCGGATCGTAGCTGTCCCTATCATTGTGCTACATGCTTGTGTACGGAGTCCTACTTCAAATCGACGGTCTGAGCCTGCACTTGCTTGTTTCGAGCTCAAGGTATAGCACCAAAGAGAGTGCAATTGCTCTACCATCTCTCAAGAAGAACCACGCATATTTGAAGAAGCAATGGGCCGCTTTTGGAGGGGTTTTGTTCGATCCTGTCCCTGACTTCTTGACGTGCGCGCACTGTGTTGTATCAACCAATTTTCAGATGAAATATTCAGCTCGAACGCTTTCGTGTTCATTTTGGAAGATTGTCTGTATCTAATAAGCTCAATGTTTTTTGTGACGAAAACGAAATGGGTTCCCAATTTTCACCATTTTGGGGGCAAGATGGATACTATGCACGAGCACACGAGTCCTCTCGCGATCACTCCGCCCTCCACCTCCTCCTCCTCCTCCCTGCTCTCGTTTCCCTCGCGGCATCATGGGCAGCAAGCACTCAAAGCCCAGCGCCACTGACGCGCGCGCGGACGCGGTGGCGCGCGTGCTGCCGGGCTCGTGGGTCGAGCTGGAGCAGCTGCACGCGCGCTTCTTGCAGGACGCGCAGCGGCGCGTGGTCCGCGGCGACCCACAGGCGCGGTTCTTCCTCGCGCCACCAGCGTTCCAGGCGATCTTCGCGCCGCTCGCGCGGGCAGACAAGACGCAGCTGCTCGCGGCCTTCAGCGCGCTCGACCGCAAGCAGCGGCGCAAGATCGCAGTAATGGACTTTTTCTGCGGTCTCGCGCTTGTCGTCGAGGGCAAGAAAGCTGCCAAGTTCGAGTGTACGAGCGAGCGGGTGCACTTGCTGCGGAGTCGGAGAGCGTGCTCGTAGAACACAAGTAGTAGAACTGAGTGCGTACGTTGAGTGGGGTACCACTGTGCAGTCATCGTGTCGCTGCTGGACAACGGCGGCTTGAAGACGCTCAACAAGTGCGAGCTGATGATGGTGCTGCTGGCGGCGGTGCGCGGACTGGCGATGGTGAGGCACTCACCGGAGGTCCGGGAAGAGATGATGAAGCCCTTGGCCAAGCGTACGATGGAAATGGCCGCGCTTCTTCCACTAAACACCTAGAATGTACTGACGATAAACTATGTACCTGTCGAAATTCGGTAGGTTTGATCGGAGAAGACACCGAGGTGCTGCGGAGCCACATTGTCGACAAGGCCATGGCGGACACCGAGATCATCTTCTTCATGAACGACTTGGGGTCGGTGAGTGTTAGCTCGCAGCGATACAAACCAAGTTCTCTTATGCTGTGAGTGCTCCCATGCTGACTCGAGTATGGCATGACAGGAGACCGCAACGACAGCAGATGGACTCCTTGCACAGCAGGCCAAGCTGACGCAAACCATGAGTTACATTGACTACCAGTTCGCTCGGGTTGCCGTCTGTGGTAAGTGCAAGTACAAGTACACTTGGCTTGATATTGTGCATTTGTGCGGCAAACTCACACCCACGTCCGCTCGCTAGATGCCAGCAGCATGATGTATCTTGATTCGCTCTCACCCGCTCAGGCCCCACCCGCCGTGGTTGGAGCTCCTACCAAAGCGAAGCAGATCGTCAGCTACGAGGTGTTGGTCAGGAAACTACAGAATGCGGTTTGCCCGGGTCAATCAGACGACAAGGCGCAGCCAGGAAGCACCAGTGGGGTGACACGCACAGGCAACCAAGCGGCGATTGCTGGGAAAGCATTGGAGGTGAAGAAGCGTATTGATGGGCGAAGCGTCCAACGACTCGTGAAGCGGGTGTCGGACGGATCTCTACATATTAGTGCTGCGCAAGTGAGTTGCTGATGCGATGACAGTGCAATATGTCGGAATGACTTGGATCGCACGCGCTAACTTGTGCGATGGATGACTGGTTTACACGCAACTTGGATATCTTGAAGGCGAAGAGCCTGGTGGCTTGCATGGCAGCCGATCAGTTTGGACTCGTAAAATGCGGCGAGCTCATTCGCGTCATGAAAACCTGGCTGCGCAACGCGAGGAAAGAGAGCGGCGCATACTGGGAGAGAATCGCGGACGCTGGTATCCATTTTCTCAGCTCCATGAAACTCGGTATGGACCGAGCGTTGATGGTGATGGACGAAAGCGCACGCACGATTCGGATCCTCCCGGACGATGTCAAGATTGCCACTCAGCTGATCGAGAGCACCAAGAGTGAGCACGATCGCCAGCGTGAGGGCAGTGATGATCACGAACTTCATTACAACGTGAAAGTGAAGATTGGGAGTCCGGAATCGCAGCAAAGTGACTGCCCTAAATCTGAGGTTGGAGGAGTGGGGAACATCAAGTTCCGACTGGGGATCCACACAGCAGAAAGCGACGAATCCAGCTCGCTGCTTGTTCAGCAGGAGGAAGTATCTCATGCGGACGAGATGACTGTTGCTGTGAACCTCGGCTTGAAGCAGGATATAAGCGGTGAGCACATTTATTGCGTCAGTGGTGTGGGGCTGATGACTGATCGGCGAGAATGCTCACGTTGCACTTGGCTTGATTTCTACACGAATTGCCAGACGAGGGAGCGATGGATCTCGCGTCAGCGGTGGAGGTATTCCTGACAGACGAGCAAGTCTGGTGCCACCTATCTCCGTTGTTCATGTCTTGCGAAGGTACATACCTTCCTCTCTCGTGATGACTTCCGATCCAAACACGATCACAATCGAGCTCTCAGAATGCGACCCATTCCAACGTTTGCGTTCGTTCAGTCACGGTAGGCAGCACGCTTCAACCGCTCGGAGTGTTTCCGTCGTCAACCAAGCACCTGCGCGTCTGCCTGGCATTCAACGAAGACTTCTTTGTCAACTTTCAGGTCGGCGGACAAGTAGTTGGGTCTTCGGAACTCTGTTCGCACGGACTGATTGATGTGTGATTTACTTCCACCACGTATCAACAGATCCTGAATGGTATCGATTTGAGCGAGGTCATTCGCAGCGTCGTCGTCCTTGGCGAGCTGGACAAGTCTGTGCGAGAGTACATTGACGATTGGCTGAAGTTCGACCAGACGATCAACAAGCTGACCAAGAAGGAGAACCGCGAGAGCATCTTACGGCAGATCTTCGTGCGCTTCGACGCTGACCGCAACGGCGTGCTTGATCTCCAGGTGGGAGGCTGCTAGCGCGAAGAGTTTGTTGTCTTCTACAAGCGCAAACACCTCCACACAATCAGCGAGTTTGTGTTCTATGTGAATCTGACACACGCTTGTTGCTTCGCCTGTAGGAGTTTAACTGTCTCCAGCAAGCGCTGAAGAAGAGCGCGATCGACGACGCCGGCTTCCGCGAGATGTTCCCAGCAGACCCGACAGGGCTGTCGTTCAGGCAGTTCGAGGCGTGCTACGAGCACTGCCCCGCTGCAGACATTGCAAGCCTCGCGCACCAAGTCGGCCTAGGTGTGTGAGAGGAGAGTCCCGCTCGCTCTCACTTCTTTGTATGCTGACCCCCTTTGATCATGCGAGGGCACAGGTTCGATCAACGACTCTGTCACCGGCAAGGTGGCGTTGACATGTGTGCTGTTCGAGCCAAAACTGCGCGAGATCGAGTATCTGCTGAGTCCGCTGCAATGGGGAGCTGTGACCATGAAGAAGGTGCTCCTTGTCTGCCGCTCCACGAACGATCTCAGCTACGATCTGCACTTCCCGACCCTGCTCTCGTTCCTCCAGTTTTTCTACAGTTGGTCGTGGTCGAGCTACCTGACAGACCCGGCGTTTCCTGTGCAGACACTTCGCTTTCTTCGTGAGCTGCTCGACCCGCCGCATGCCGAGCACGAGAAGGATAAAGTGTGTCGGAGTCTCTTTTGCTCGATCGAAGAAGAGATCTCCAAGACTCCGCAGCAGTTCGAGTTTGACGACCTCAGTCGCGGACTTCCAGCAGGAACCAGCGCCGAGAAAGCGAAGGTGTTGCGGAAAGCTGTCGACGCGGCCACTTTCCTCAAACGCAGCGTCGAGACGCTTGAGCTCGTCGAAGTGCGCAGTCCAATGCTTCGGATCACGTTCGAGTTTGAGTGCCTGCAAGTGCCCTGATGTTGAATGATATGACTATTTACGCATGAAGCCGCATGCGGTCGAGAGAGAGAGCACCCCATAGAATATGCATGCGCCGAACACCTTCTCCAGCGCTCGGAGCAAACCACCGGCACCGGTAGCATCAGTAGCAGCACCACTGCCGTCAGATGGCAGTGACGCCGCAGCCTTCAAAGACACCGAGGCGAAGCGCTTTTTCGATGCTGCAGTTAGTGAACGGCAGAACGGTGACTATCGCGCCGCCATCGCCGGGTTCGAGAAGGCGATCGAGGTGAGCAGCAGACAGGACGTGAGAGAGAGACTACATAGCTCGCTGCCTGGTACTGAACAGTTATCCCAGCAAGTGTGAGGAGCTACATAGTTCATTGCATGCTACCGAGCACTCATTTCCATGCACGCTCCTATCATCTCTCGTTCATGGCGTGCTGCTAGATTGAGGACTCCGAAGTCGTGTGGGGCGAGCTGGCCCTGACGCAGTTCCAGCTCTGGCACAGCTACGTCACAGTGCTACACAAGGACGGCGTTCTCGCGCTGTCGTGCGACTCGAAGACAGGGACTCATACGATTCTTTCGCCTGCTCTCCTCCAGGTATGAGGCAACAAACTAACTAGGTCGAAGGGAGTCGAGCGACACCACTAAGCCACGATTGTGTACATTGAAAACGCGCAACCAAGTGCAGGAAGCGTACAACACGTTCATCATCGCGATGGAGTACCCAGCGAACAAGAAGAACCCGGTTCTGCTACTCAAACTCATCTATCTCTACATGGAATACGCTGCGTTTCGAGGCGCATTGTCGGTGTGCACACTGCTGGTAGAAGGGTACGCGAGCTTCAAGCAGGTCAACGAAGCGATCTTCATGTCTGCTGTGACGGCAAAGGCGCTGGGGAAGCATCGAGAGAGTGCGCAGTACTTCAACTACCTCGTCGACAAGCCGCCGCATCGACTCAAAGCGTATCAGTTGCATCTGTTGGCGGCTCGAGAGTTCGAGCATGTGGTAGGCATGCACGATCACGCACGAGAGGCGTACGCCGAGGCGTACAAAGCTATGATCGCGCTCGCCCCTGTCACCGCGTCAGAGAAAACTGCTCACGAGGTTTACAAGTCATCAAGGAAGAACGAGAGCATGCGGATACAGCTCTGGCACCAAGACAACAATATGTGGTTTGATCTCGCGAAGAAGATGGTCTCGATCAACGCACCTCTGCTCGTCGTCTCGGCTCTCGATGTCGTGCGCCAGCGCAGCGGAGTCTTCCCGATCGATATGCTAGTTCTTGATGGCGTCTCGTTGTATCGGAGTGGGAACACAGACGCAGCGGAGCATTCTCTTTCGCGTGCCATCCAGCTAGACTATCATTCGAAGCATCTTCGCTTCCTTCTTCACCACTGGAGCGAGAGCTGGAGGCAGCAGTTCGCGCTGGAAGAGCAAAGTGCGACGCGAATACAAAGAGTCTCGAGAAGCTACTCTCGTAGAAAGAGATGGTGGTGTGTGGCGTACCTGTTGGTCGACGCGCATCACGCCACCGCGACTTGCGCCATCCAATGCGCGTGGAGAGGGTTCGCTGCTCGGCGTGAACTTTGCAGATTGAAAGAGAAGCGGCGCGAGCGAGAACAGGCTGAGAATGCAGCATTGGCTCTGCATGACGAGTTCATGATCCTGAAACACTTAAACGCTCAAGCAGTGAAGATCCAGGCGCTACACAGGATCCTCCTCGCGAAACGCGAGCGGAGGATTCGGGAAGCTCTGCGAGAGCGACACACAGTGATTTTGCGGAGCTTTGCGGCTCAGCGTGCTGCTATGGGGAAGAAATACGTCATGAAGACCTGGGCTCTCTTCGTGCAGATACAACAAAGGGAGCGAAGCAATGCCGTTGCTGTGATCCAGAGGAGTGCGCGCGCATACAGCACTCGCAAGATGGTCAAGCGGTTGCTGAAGAGAAGGCAGAACCAAGAGAAAGTGATCGAAATGTGCGTTGGGAGGAAAGCAGCAATCACGAAGCGCGTTGTGCTGGCGGAGTGGAAGATCGCCGTAGGCAATCTTCAGCGTGCAAAGGTCCAAGCTGCAACGAAGATCCAGAACTTCTACCGCTCGCAACTCGCGCGGCGGCGTTATCGAGTGACACTGCGACGCCACAAACTCACACTCGATCTCATGAGCAGGATGATGTTCGATCGGACTCGCCGACTGATGGCCAAGGTGTGGGCAGCGTTGTCTTCGAATGCGGTGTGGCATCGTATGCAGAAGCGCAGAAGCGCGATTATCATCCAGAAACGCGTGCGTGGCATGCGCGGCAGGAAAATCACCAAAGCGCTGCGGTATCGTCGACAGCGGGTCGAGAGAGCCATCCGTGCGATGCGAACACGGAGCGCAGCCGAGACGCTCCGGGTGGTGTTCTGCTTGCTGCAGCAAAACGTCGAAATGAACTTCGAGCAGCGCAACTACTGCACAAGCTCGATACAGCGCGTCTACCGCGGATTCCGTGCGAGGAAGCGAGTGCGGATCACGCGAGAGTGCCAGCGAATGCTGAACTCGCCCAACCTGACGCTCAAGAATCGCTCTCGGCACTTCGTTTTGCGCCTGTGCTTCCTGATTCTCGCCCGATTTCCGGAGCAAGAGGCGAATGAGCGCCTGCGTGCCGCTGTGTGTATCCAGAGATCGTGGCGCCAACGTCGTCAGATGCGAAGATTGAACGCAGCTCTCGGGAAGATCAAGAAGCGCAGAGCGATTCTGCTGCGGCTCAATGCTTCATTCAAAGCACTTGCGGCGATCTTCTTCTCGGAAACCAAGAAGCTCGTTCAAGCAAGAAGATGGCGGCAGAACCGAGCAGCGCGTAAGATCCAGCGTGCTATGCGCATGTGGCTCACTCGACGCAAGTACGCGCGCGTCGTGGAGAAGAAGGCGCATGCACACACGCAAGCACAGCAGTTGGAGCGCCAGAAGCGCAACGACTGGCTCGCGAGCGTGCTGCGAGCGTGGCGCAAAGCGCTTGTGGACGAGAAACTGGAGCTGCATCAAGCAGCGACGCGCATCCAGCGCGCATTTCGAGCGAGAGTCGCGCAGCGGCAGGCGTCGAAAGTCGTCGCGAAGAAAGCTGCGCAAGCTCGTTTGCTGGCGTCCGTGAGCCAGAAGCCGCTCGAGCGCTGCTTTCGGGTGTGGGAGGCAGTGCTGATGGAGAAGTGCGTTCTGAGTGTGCGAAGTGCTCAGAAGAGCTCCGTCGTGCTCCAGGGCGACAAGTGGCGGCTGGCATCGAAGGCGGAGAGCAGATCTTCGCCCAACAACCGCGACTCGCGCGCACTGGAGCAGGTGCGAGACGAGAGCCTTTGTTGCCTCAACCGTGTGTTTATTGTGTGCGCTCACGATGTCCTTCGCTTCTCTCGTGTCGTGCTCACACCCTCGCAGAGAGCGGAGGTACCGTCGCTACTGTTCTACACGATGCTGAATCGCGCGCGGAAGACTGGGATCTGCCAGCTCTCGTACAGGTGAAAGCCGCGAGCACGAGACAGCTCTTTGTTTGGTCTGGTCTGGTCTGGTCTGATTCTGAGAGCCCTCGTTGTACGTACTCCACGCGTGCATGCTCCAGCGCCGGATCCTCCTCGTTCAGTGCCATGCAGCTACGCCAGCTCTTCGAGCTCTCGTCCAGCGTGCTGTGCGACGGCGGCGGAGTCAGCGGACCCGGACTCCTGGTCGAGCAAGTCATCGACAGCATGCACGACAGCGGCGGCGCGTGCCCCGTCCAGAAACTGATCTTCTACAACGCCGCGCTCGGTGTCGCGCACGTGGCGAAGCTGAGCCAGCTCTTGCGCTCCTCGTACTCCTGCGTCGTCTCGCTCGTTCTTGGCAACATCCCTCTCCGAGCCGACGCGGTGCTGGCGCTCGCAGGCGCGCTCTGCCACGGCCACAGCAAGCTGGGGCAGCTCGTGCTGGAAGGGTGCGCGGTCGGCAGCGTGGGGGCGGTCGCGCTCGCCGAGGCACTCTGTCACAACAAGAGTCTTTGGAAACTCGACCTGAGCCGGAACCACATCTCCGATAGCGCGTGCTGTGCGCTCGGGCGGGCGCTGATCGCGAACCAGCAGCTGACGGTGAGTGGGAGCGCGCGTGTGTAGCTTACAAACGTGATACTGTAGCGGTGTGCGTGCTTGTCTGCAATCACTCGATGTTGCAGCAGCACGAGCGAGGATCTAGCTGGCTGGCTGGCCCAGTGCTGCATGTCCTGGCTGTCCGATTGGCGCGCTACACCCACGACGCACTCACGCTGTATCCTGCATCATGCGTGTGTGTGTGTGTGTGTGTGTGTGTGTGTGTGTGTGCCACGCTGCTCAGGTCCTGGCTTTGAATGAGAACGACCTGAGCGACCGCGGCGTGATTGGGTTTCTCGCACCAGCGCTCGAAGCCGCGTCGTTCTCGCGCCTGCAGCAGCTCGCGCTGCGCGGCAACGCGCGTCTCTCGCTGCTCGGTCGGGCGGCGCTGCAGCAAGCGGCCGCGTACTTCAACAGCAGTGCCGCACGCACCTCCTCTTTCGCGGATGTCGACGAGCGGGCTGATGGGCGCGTGCCGCTCTCGCTCTCGCTCTAGATATCCTCACGGATGCTGTCGGCTGTCATGTACTTGCAGACGACGTCCACCGCGCGCTCTAAGTTCGACTCGACGGTGCCTACGCAGCTCGTCTTCAAGCTCAAGGACCTGCGCTCGTGGGCGCTCGGTGGCAACGTCAACACGCTCATGATGATGCTCACCCGCCACGTCTTCCTCGACTTGCCGCTAAGTCTGTTCGCATTCCAGCAGTTGACAATGACGACCAGCGTGAGAGCGCGCCAGAGTCACTGTATCTACGACCTGCGCACAGACTAGATCTAAATCTGAATGCGGCGATGTTAAATCTGAACCATGTTAGTCTAAATCAGACCCGGATCAGTCTAGATCTGCGCAATGGTCCTTTCAGACCGATTGGCTGACATGATGTCGAAGTTGGCGAAACCGGCTGCGCTTCATTCCTCAATTCGACCGCTCAAGCTCAAGCACATCCAAGAGCTTCAAGCACATCCTCCTTCACCTGCTCCTGCTGCTACTGCGCCATGTCGGACTCGCCAGTGACCAACCGCCCGCAGGTGGCGATCCTCGACTTCGGCTCGCAGTACAGCCACCTCATCGCGCGTCGCGTGCGTGGTACGCTGCCATTCTGCTGCTATGCATGCTACCTTGCTGCTGCGCAACTTGCCGGTTGCATGCTGCGCGTTGGTGCTCGGCTCGACTGACGCTCGCTCGCTTACTTGCTGCTGCTGCTGCTCTGTCCGCAGAGCTGCACGTGTTCTGCGAGCTCTACTCGTGCCTCGTGGACGTCGAGGAGCTCAAGAAGCACACGCTTACGGGCATCATTCTCTCCGGCGGCCCCAACTCGGTCTACGACAAGGCTGCGCCGCACGTGCAGGCGGGCGTGTGGAAGCTCATCGAGGAGCTCAAGCTTCCGGTGCTCGGTACGTGGCTGTCGTCTCGACCGGTTGCTAGCTCGGATGAGGAAAAAAGACACTTGTGCTGACTGCTGTGTGTGTGTGTGTGTGCGTGCGTGTATCATGAACGAACACACAAACAGGCATCTGCTACGGTCTCCAGGAGCTCGCGTTCACGAACAACGGAACGGTCGCTGCGTGCGATCACCGTGAGTACGGCAAGGCGATCGTCAAGAAGAACGGCGCTGAGCACGGTGGACTGCTGAACGGCCTCCCGGATGAGTTTCAGGTGTGGATGAGCCACGGCGACAAGCTCACGTCGTGCCCGACGGGCTTCATCGACATCGCGACGACGGAGAACTCGCAGCACGCGGCTATCGTGAACTTGGAGAAGAAGTTCTTCGGCATCCAGTTCCACCCGGAGGTGACGCACTCGCCGCTCGGCAAGTATATCCTCAAGAACTTCGTCGTCGACATCTGCGGCTCGCCGACTGACTGGGACATGAAGAACATCGCGGACGCGTTCATTGAGGAGGTGCGCGTGCGTGTTGGCCCGCACGGCCACGTCATCGGCGCTGTGAGCGGCGGTGTGGATTCGTCGGTCGCCGCAGTGCTGCTGCAGCGCGCGCTTGGTGACCGCTTCCACGCCGTGCTCATCGACAACGGGCTGCTGCGCGAGAACGAGGCCACCGAGGTTGTCGAGCGGCTGCAGAAGAAGCTCAACATCAACCTCAAGTGCATCGATGCGTCGGAGCGCTTCCTGACGGCGCTCAAGGGCGTCACGGAGCCGGAGACGAAGCGCAAGACGATCGGCAACCTGTTCATTGAGCTGTTCCAGGAGGAGGCGGTGCGCATCGGCCACCCGGTGGACTTCCTGCTGCAGGGCACGCTGTACCCGGACGTGATCGAGAGCATCTCGTACAAGGGTCCGTCGGCGACCATCAAGACGCACCACAACGTCGGCGGGTTGCCGGAGAAGATGCACCTGAAGCTGATCGAGCCGCTGCGCGAGCTCTTCAAGGACGAGGTGCGTGAGCTCGGCATGGCGCTGGGCATCGACGAGGAGAGCGTGTGGCGCCACCCGTTCCCGGGTCCGGGCCTCGCGATCCGCGTGCTCGGCGAGATCACGAAGGAGGCGCTCGACACGCTCCGCCAGGCGGACACGATCTTCATTGACGAGCTGCGCAAAAGCGGACACTACAAGACGACTGGCCAGGCGTTCTGCGTGCTGCTGCCGGTCAAGTCGGTCGGCGTCATGGGCGACGGCCGCACGTACGAGAAGGTGGTGGCCATCCGTGCGGTCAGCACGTCGGACTACATGACCGCCGACTGGTACCACATGCCGTACGAGGTGCTCGGCCGCATGTCGAACCGCATCATCAACGAGGTGCGCGGCGTGAACCGCGTCGTGTACGACATCTCGTCCAAGCCGCCAGCGACGATCGAATGGGAGTAAGCAAGCCGAGCAACCCGTCACTCGGCTCCGAGTGATTGCCTCACATACACCAGAGTTGCTTCATTTGTCATCGATCAAATGCGCTACTTTGAGGGGTACGCATTGTACGAATCATCACGGAGATGACTTGCATAGCATGATCGGCATCTCGAGAGCTCGAGTTGCACGGCACAGACGCTGATCAGCGGCGGTGGTGGCGGTGCTCGCAGAAGAACTCACACACACACAC
>JAASFW010000727.1:0-12572 GCA_023334005.1 Globisporangium orthogonon
AGACAAGATCAAGGCGCGTTTCAAGAAGGGGAGCAAGTGGTTCCCCGGCAAGATCACCCGCGCGCGGTCAGACGGCACGTTCGACGTGGAGTACGAGGACGGCGACGTGGAACTCCGCGTCGAGGCATCGTTCATCGAGAGTGTGGCGCTTATTCCTCGTGTTGCCGAAGCGAAAAATGTTGACTTCTCCTCCGATTCTGAATCAAGTTCTACTGCGCCAGTGAAGAATCGAAAGCTACAAGTGAAGACTCGTCAGAAGATGTCTGCATCGTCGTCTTCGGAGTCCATCTCTCCGAAGCCGTTATCATCATGGAAAGCGGAGATAAAATCGCATTGGGATCGTCCTGACGCAAAGCACTCCCAAGTTGAAGCTGGTGACAAAGCGCTCTTGACACAATCAACATCGTTAGAGCTTCACCCTATCGCGTTCATCGCGTCGTGTCTGTTCTCAAACGGAGACGTTGCATGCGAGCGTCACGGCGATTTGATTCGGAGGCTTTCAGTTGGAAGAACCCCGGCTCAGCAAGATTTGATCCTGCGATTTCGAGACGTTTTTGAGTCTCTCCAGCACGACGACTTGGATCCGAATTCCTGCACGATCCCGACATCTCGTCTTCGGGTGTTTGCGTCGAAAGTTATCCATGATCCAACCGTACTCGAATCGAAGGTTCAAGATCTCCAGCGGCGCGCTGCTAGTATTTCGCTTGTCGAGATCTTCGCAGCGTGTGGGTTCGTGATCGACGAGTTAACAGCAGCACCAACCATCCGCAACGCCATTGAGAAGCTACGCTTGCGGGTCGAAGCAGCCGAGGTGCGTCGAATTATCGGAATGATGCGAAATATGTGTTTGAAGGTGCTTCGGTTCCCGAACAACTCGGATTATTGGCGCTTTCGGGTCGACAGCCCTGCGTTCCAGCAGAAACTTGGTCGGTTTGACGGAGCCACGCATCTAGTGGAAGCAGTCGGCTTTATCGAGGTCAACAAGACGCACTATGAACTACGCGGTGCGCGGACGGCTGATGGGAAGCGCGCAAGTGTGCTGTCAAAAGCCGTCTTGAGTACGCTTCGGGAAAGCTGCGTGGAGCTTGATGCAGAGCTGTCGATGCTAGACGGAGTGGAAAGCATTTGCTCAATTTTGCAGCGGATCTCAACCGAGCGCGAACGCGAGTCTCCACTCACGCTGGACGAATGCCAAGACATTTTATTGTGTCTGTCTGTCTACATCGAGAACGTGCTCAAGAACCCGAAAGACGCGCGGTGCTGGAGGATCAGAGAGGCGAATCAAACATTCCAGAAGCAGATCGGGTACTTGCCGTTTGCGGTGGATTTGATGGACTCGATAGGTTATGAACTCGTGCACACGTCAGAAGGCAATGTGTTTGCACTGCGCGGAACTGGTACTCTGTTCAATGTGGAGAGCACCAAACATGAGCCATCGAGAGGAAGCAGGAAACCGGATGCAAGCTTGTCAAACTTCTCATTCTCACGAGTGAGCCAGCAAATGGAGTGGTTCCTGTGGAGAAAGAAGCAAGAGATCGACTCCATCCTCCAAGATGAGATGCAGTATCTTGCCGACATTGTGCGTACTCGCACATCCACTTCGACGGTGGAAACTAAGCTACCTTATCGCCCAGAGAGCGAAATGACCGATTCGAGTGTGGTGATCACGAAGATGTACCCGTACGGCAAGAACGCGATCGACACTTTCAACAAGACATCCGTGCAGCGCAAGCAGATTGAGATGATGAAGATGGCGTTCGATGCGATTGACATCGACAAACGCGGGTTCGCGCTGGAATCTGACTTTGAGCGCATTAGGAACAGTGAGAACACGCCGAGTTGGGCGAAGTTCGAGGCGTTTGACGTCGATTCGGACGGGAGGATTGACTTTGCAGACTTTGTTGCGGCACTCGGTCCACTCATCGATCATCCATTCGATACGAACAACGCACACCAGCCGCCCTCGAGCAGCGCCTTGGATAAAGCAGAGACTCTCACGTTGTGCGAGAGAGTGGCACTGGCAGTCGGCCGTCTTCGCGTCAGCTGCAGCCGAAGCGAAGCCCTAAATGGACTCAAAAGCTTCCTCTTCGCAGCGCACAAAATCATCCAGGAACCATCCAATCAAGTGCACTGGCACATTCGCGAGCTCAGTGATGTCGGGATGAACCTACTCCGCTTCCAAGCTGGGATCGAGTTGGTCGGGCTGGCCGGCTTTCGCGACCTGCGCAATGTATCGATCTCTGGAAAGCAAAACAACAGCGAGTCCGACTGTGGAGCGGTCAGGTTCGTGCTGCAGCCGCAGAAGCTCCGCTTCAAGACCACGAGGGTAGGAATCGAGCCTCCACAGACAGTCGACTCCGCGACGATGGCTTGGCTACAAACAATTGTCGGTGTCGTCTCTGGGCACTATCGAGGCATCGAGCATCCTGAAGTCAGCGATGTCAGCGCAGTTTCTCGGGCGATCGGATGCATGAGCGACAGCGCTGGATGGTCGCAGCTCACGGAGCTAGCTCTACTCTGCATCGGCAACGTTGTGAAGCACCCAGAGGACGAGCGGTACCGTCATTTGAAGACGTCAACGCAGACGTACTCGAAAGTAGTTCAAAGTGTGCGTGGCGGCCACCAAATGGTGCTCTCGCTCGGCTTCCAAGAGACAGATATCGGGATGCTCAGTCTCCCGATCGAGGTCTCAGCCGACATGCTGAAAGCCCGGCAGCTGGAGCTCGAGGTCGGCTTGGCGCTGCTCCGAGCAAAATCGAGCTCGCTTCGCAGAGAGCCTTCAGCCGCCTCGGTCGAGTCGCGAACTGCACGAGTCTCCGGTGGTAAAGCAGCCAATCGAACTATTGCGTCGAAGACGCGCAGATCGTAGCAAAAACGAGCAGAGCTCCGGGGCTGAGCGTGTCAGCTGTCACATGAATCGCAAAGCTTTGGCATTTGCTTTTAGAGCGCGTCTGGTGATCAGCGGTCAGTCGGCTGACACCTCGATGGGTCGTGTGGCGTCCTCCCATACCCACCCACCATCAACCCACGCACACACACGTGCATCATGCCACTGTACTCCAGCAAAATCAGGTCGCGAGGGGTGTCGGAAGGCTAACGAGCTTGCTGGATTTTCAGGACCATTTGGCGTCAACGACTACAGTGCTGAAGAGCTGAAGAGCTGAAGAGCGACGGTGGCGACCGCCACATGCACGCACGCGCTTGAAGACTGAAGGTGGTGATGATAAGGCCACGCAACGCGGCAAAGCTTCATGGATCAAGTTGAGCCATTGTGAGTAATGGCGTCGCTAGGTACTGGTTGGAACGGAGCGATCTGTGCTGATCGACCGACTGGTTCGGTCGATCGCGTTGAAAGGCGTGCGCTCAAAAACGAACAAGTGGAAGAGCGGCCAGCAGCGTTGCAGGCGGTGGCGCTTCAGAACCGAACCCGAAGCGACCGACGCCGATCGCTCCGATCTCCCAGCACCAGCATGATTTACACTAAACACAATAACTTGGCTGTTGTCGATCGCTGGTGCCGCGTGGTGTGCGGTACACAACAAAGGAGGGGCTCTTCTGCTCTTGTAGCGACTGGATGTTAACTTCCAGTTGGACTCTTCCAGCTGTAACAGGAGGAAACATTCGAGTCCCAATAATTTCGGAATTTTTCGGGGCCATCCTGATAGGGCTCGGTGTTGTTGCGCCTTCGTTCGCTCGGGCTTGAACCCGCTCATCGGCGCATACTGAGCGCAAGTCATTTGCGCGAACTGCAAGGGCGCCCGCCGCCACGCCACGACAGACCGACTTGCCAGACCAGCCGCCTGCCCCATTCACGCACTATCGCGCTCGCTCGCTCGCTCGCCCTTTGCGCATGACGACGCCCGCCGCGAGCGCCAGCAGCGCCCGCCGCCCGGCGTCGCTCTACGACGAGTACTCGCTGGCGCGCGGCGGCGGCGGCGGCTTCGCGACGATGACGAGCCCCGGGTGCTCGCAGCCCTCGACGCCCTCGGACGTGGCGTCGCCGGCGCTCGACCGCGGGGTGCGTTGCCTTGTAGGCGCGCTGGTAGGCAGGCAGACAGACAATTACTAACCGGGGATTCTTGGTGATGCCAATCAGCAGCAGCAGCAGGCGCACCTGGCGGGCGACCACCGTGCCGCGCCGCTTTGCTCGACGTTCGGCAAGTTCCACGGCGAGGTGTACGAGAGCAAGGAGCGATCCAAGGTGCTGAGCGTACTCAAGCGCCGCGCCAAGGCCAACAGCGGCGACGCCAAGAGCGGCGCGATGGCAGCGGCGCGCTCGGCGCCTGCCAAGTTCACAGCCGACGACATCGTGCGCGCCGGCACGCTCACGAAGGAGGGCTCTTGGCGCCGCAACTGGAAGACGGTGGGTTGAGGCAAGGAGGAGGACGCTTTGCCTGGCCTTTTTTCCATGCTAACGCTGCCTCTTAATCTCCGCACGCACAGCGCTTCTTCATCCTGCGGCGCGATTTCCCGTGCCTCTGCTACTACACGTCTGAGGACAAGCTCGAGCTGCTCGGTGAGATCCCGATCCTGCCCGACACGATGGTGCTCGACCGCAGCGCGGGCGGCCGCGCGCCCTTCCGCTTCCAGGTGCGCTCTGAGCCCAAGACACTGCTGCTCGAGGCCGAGACGCGCGACGCCCAGCGCCGCTGGATCGACGCGTGCCAGGACCTCGTGGACGCCGTGCGCGCCGACAAATTCCGCGGCTCCGCCACGGGGCTCACGCGCACGAGCATCATGGACCGCGAGTCGAGCGACTCTCGCCCGAGTGCCGCGCGCACGAGCACCCTCGTCAGCGCCGCAGCGCAGCAACGTGCGTCTGCGTCGCGAGCGGTGGCACCGGCCGCTGTCAGCGCTGCAAACGCGAATGGAGTTCGGGCGCCGACTGCGACAGCGCCCTCCGTGCCGCTTGCGCGCAGCGCATTCTCGCTTGACGCGTCTGCGGAGCTCACATCGTCGTCGTCGTCCGCCAGTAAGAGCCGTACCGCCGTTGCGGGAGGCTTCGAGAACAACCCGCTGTTCACCAACTCTTCGCGCGGCCTAGCCGACGACCCAAACTTCGACTGGGCGCAGCTGCTTGAGGCGAGCTCGTCGTCGTCCTGGAACGACGACTCGGACGGCGAGAGCGACGGCGCGGACTATACGGAGCCCGCCAATCAGGCGCCGCCGCTCGAGCCCATGGCGGAGGATCAGCTGGGCGAGGCGGCGGAGGAGTCAGTTCGCAGCTATTGCAGCGAGAGCAGCAGCAACAACCAGATCACGATCGTGAACCTGAATCCGAGTTCGATGGAGCGCAGCCGCAAGCGACTCTTCGATATTTCTATCGAGGTCAGTCTCGGCCGCAAGAGCAAACTCATACGTAGCGACGCGACGAACGACAAGGTCGGGTGCTTCATGACGATCAGCGGCTACCTCAAGCAGACGAAGGCACTCGTGGACATCGGTACAACGGACGCGATCAAGGTCTCGACGCTGCTGGCCGCGGCGTCGGCGAGCTACCCGGGCGAGAAAGCGGTCAGTGTACCCTTCTCAGTCATCGTTTCGGCCGAGCTGGAGCAGTTTGCACAGCTGCGCTTCATGCTCTACAAGTGCTCGCTGAGCCAGAGCCCGGGAACGGGGCAGGCGTGTCTCGGTATCGGCCGCTGCCACGTCACCGACAACTTCCTCAGCTCGATCCCGAAGACGATCCTCCTGACAGAGAAGAGCTCGACGCGCGAATCGCTGCAGGACGCGCTCACGCACAAGCCGCCGCCGGCCGTCGTCCTGCCGGAGGAAGTAGACGCACAGACGTCCCGCGGCGGCAAGGCGCTCATCACGTCGGCGATCGACGGCATCCAAATCGCCATCCGCGCGTTCCCGTCTTTGAGTCCGCAACAGATCCTCCCGACGACCGGCATCGACATGGCCAACACCAAGTACCTGATCCCAACGCTTGTCCCGTCCGACGAGTCGCCGACGTCGTATGGAGGACGCCTCACACGTAGCAACAGTTCGCGGGTGCTGGTCGACAACGGTAGCTTCCTCGGCAATGGCAGTGACGCGGGCGGAGGGCCCAACATCCGATACATCGCGCTGGACGAAATTCTGCGGGTCCCTCGCAGCACGTTCGCGCTCCCGCTGGCGTACCTGGACTACTTGGAAGAGGAAGTAGTGGAGCGGACGCGGCGGCTGCGCAACCAGCTCTCGGGCCGGAACGCTGGGAACCACGTGCAAGTGACGATGATCGAGTTCGAGCTCGAGTACTGTCGAAAGAAGACGGAGGAATATATGAAGCAGCGGCAGTTCCTGATGCGGCAGGAGAAACGCCTCCTGGACGAGCAGGAGGATGGAAAGATCTTCGAGGCACTGCGGACGTTGAAGAAGGTGTCTTCCAAGCAGAAGGAGGGCGGGTCGCAGCCAGAGATCGTCGCGCCGTTCAAGCGCAGCACGTACAAGAGTCTCGACGGGTGGCAATTCCTCCCGACGAACATGCAGGACCAATTTCTCTGCGTCCACCACGCGTCGAACCAGCCTCGCGACACGACCACCTCGTTCGTGTGGCACACGATGACGATGGGGTGTCCCGCGGCGCACACGAAAGGCTTTGCGAACGGCGGGTACCCGCACATGGACATGCTTCCGGAAGAATACAACAGCGTGGCGAACCTCACCACTTCTAGCAACAACAACTGCGCCGCTCCTGGAAGCGCGAACGGAAGCAACCCTGCGACGTCTCCAGCGAGCGATTCGCACTGTGAAGAGCCGATGACGTCTCCGATGGGCGGGCCGTCCGCTGCAGCATCGACACAGACCGAGCGAACGCGCCGGAAGAGCAATGCGGTGAAATCTCTGCACACCGCGCCGGAAGAGTCCACGTCGTCTCTGAAGACGCGGTTGGAGCTGAAGGATCGGCTAGACATCATTGGGAGTCAGATCCTTTCAGCCGCGGTGGGATGCATCATCTCGACGCTCGACCTGGCGGCTCTGGGCAGCCAGCACCACCGCCACCAGCTGGAAAATTCACTCAAGTTCGGCTACCTGATGAACTTCGAGTCGCTGCTGAGCACACAGGGCAAGGAGATCGGGATGCTCGAGGACTTCGCCGCGGGTGCCAAGTGGCTACGCAACGTGTTCGTGCAATTCCGGAGGCACAAGACGACGGGGGACCACTTCATCATCAAGAATTTCTCGCCGTCGGACCGACGCACGTTCACCGGCGGATCGGCGAACGAGAACAGCGCGAGCGACGCGAACAGCGCGGCTGCCATGGCTGCGCAAAGCAGGAGTGGGCACTACCTGCTCGTAACGATCGGTGTCCAGGAGAGCCACATGAACGTGCTGCCGTCGCAGCTGGCGGCAGGTAAGCCGTTCCGGATGCGCTGCGTGCTGTTCACTCAAGGCGTGAATGAGAAGCAGTCACTCGTGCACGCGTACAAGGCCAACTCGGTGAAGGTGCAGGACCGGATAAATCGCGACAACCTCGAGGAGCTCAAGGACCTGTACGCGATCTTCCGACGTCTGCATCACCAAGAGAGCGATTTCCGGTCGCAGTCTTCGTCCATGCGCCGGCGGGCAAGCAGTGTTGGGGACCTGATGCCCGGTCGCTACAGCATCCAGGCGCTCGACGACCTGCTTGCGCAGATCGAGCACCACATCTGCTCGTCGGCGAACCAGTTCAAGAAGAACGTGGCGCTGCTAACAGACACGTCCGACTTTTGCCGCGAGCTCGGCGGCTCCCGCGTGACGTGCTGCAAGAGCGGGAAGGACCGCACGGCGATGTCAGTCACACTGGAGCAAGCGCGCATCTGCATCGCAGAGCTCAAGGCGACGCACGGCTCGACGCTCTGCGCGAGTATGCGTCTGTATGGCGTGCGCCGCAAGAACGTGTTCCTCAACACCAAGGCGGACAAGTTTGCGTTCAACGAGGTGCAGCGCAAGATGCTCCCGGAGTGCTACAAGCCGCCAGCAGGCACGTACAAGTCCGGCAAGACATAGCGCGTGACGGACGATGAGCGCGATTTTTTTGAGGCGCGATGGGGGACGAGGTCTCACTCATCAAGGGGCCACGTCGGATCAGGCAAGCAAACCAAGCAGTTGGTTATTTAGAAAAGGGAAGGCGGCGAAAGTGGGTTCACGACGACGGCACTACAGCTGACCGGCGGTCTCGAGTGCGGCTGTTGCTGCTAGAGGACGGGTCGCTGTCTGGTCTGGAACATGCCCGAGTCAATGAGCCACGCTCGGAGCTCTGGAGAAATGAGCGCCGGTCGGTGGAACAGCGGACGCTTCTGTGTCGCCGTGAGAGACAGTACCGTAGTCTCCACCACATCCGCTTGTGGACTAGAACGAGGTGTCTCGTGTGGGTAAGTATGAGAGGCAGCCTCGCTGCCATCAGTAGTAGTAATAAGCGACGAAGAGCTGAATGGAGGTTCGGTGTCGCCTGACGCATATCGCTTGCCGTGGCGGTCCTCCGCTCGCGCGCTGACCTGTTGCTGGTCGCTGTCCGACTCGGCTGCTTCTTCGTTGTCGTCAAAGTCACGCTCGAGTTCGTCAGCTTCATCCTCGCTATCCGAGGCGCTGTCGCTGTCACTTGATCCATTCTTCTCGTGTGTCTTCTTGACCGTCGTCGCATTCTTCGGGAATGCGTAGAGGAACCTCCTGCCGTCGAGCGCCGGCAATGATTGCGACTTGGACAACGTCGCAGAAGAGCTACTCGCCGCCGCGGCGTACTTCAGCTGAGCGAACTTTGCCATCAACTTCGAGACGTCGCCACCGCTCTTCGCTCTGTGCTCCTCGATGTACGCAGCCGAGGTGTGCGGCGCCCACGTCGCGTGCGAAGTCGTCCATGTGCGTTTCTCGCGGCGCAGTCTGCGCCTTCGTCTCCTTCGCTTGCGCAGATGCTTCCTCCGGATCGGCGACTGCAGCGAGCTCTGGCGCGTGTCGATCGGCTGAGGCAGCAACATCGAGATCTCGAACGTCAAGTGCGGGCGGAGCGGCTCAGTGGCCACGTTCACTGGGATGAGCAGCGGCGCGGCAGCACCTTTCGCAGGTGATGCTGCACTTGTAGTCGTAGTCGGCAGTTTATCTGGCGAGAGGTTCTGCGCCGCCAGCGTCTCCTTCTTCGCCACGATCTTTTGGAGTGCTCCATTTGGCGACGACGCAGTCTGAGACGTTCTATTGCCACGAGGGGATGGCGGCACTACCGATTGATCACTTCCTGCGCCTTCGCCATGCACATTCAGCGGCCAGCGCGAGAGTCGCGCCATCATGGTCATCATACGCAAGAATCTCTCGCCGAGCCGCAACTGTAGTTGCCCCGCGTCGATCGCGGTGTCTGCTGCGACCGTTCCTTCTCTGTCTCCTACTCCCCCATCAAGTCCATCGGCTTCGTCAGGTTGGCCCTGAGATTCGGTCGACGCGCGCGCGAGTTCATCTGAGAGCTCGTGACGGCGCTTGAAAGGTTGGTGTCGCTGATCTTTTGCTCGAGCTTGCAAATGGAGAGGCTTTTCTTTTGGATGGCGGTGTGGGGAGCCAGTGCTGGTAGACGTGTATGTGTGGAGTTGGTCGCGAGGCACGAGTGCCAGGCGCGGAACCTTCCGCTCGATCGCTGCGGCTGCGCGTGCTACCGGCGGCATGCGAGAGGGGCAGCTCAATTGCTGTCTCGAGAGGCTCTGTTATAATCTGTGCCATTTTCGACACAAGGACCGATGTCAACGAAGTTGGCATGCGGAAGCAAGACACATGCGCAGATGCAAAGCTTCGCCTCGGCCGAAACAAGCAGTGCAGTGGATGGGCGTTCCTCTTCATCGCTGACCTGAGCAAGTACTAGTATCTCCGAGAATCCTTCGAGCTGGACTCGAGGTGCTCGAGATCGATGGCATTGCATTTTTCAGTCCGCAGTCAGTTCGATAGTTCTGCCGAATGCTGCACGAGAGGATACTCTCGTCAAGCCAATAATTCCTTATCTCCCAGCGAGCAGCTCGTGATGGCGCGCGGCGGTCCCAGCAGCGGCGCGAAGGCGGCGGCGCCCAAGAGCGCCAAGTCCAAGAGCAAAGGAGGTAACAGCAACAATGAGGACGTGCGGCGCGAGGCGCCGCTGCAGGCCGTGCTCTTCGCCGACTCGTTCGCCGAGACGTTCCGGCCCGTGACGCTCGAGACGCCCAAAGTGCTGCTGCCGCTGGCTAACGTACCGATGCTCGAGTACGCGCTCGAGTTTCTGGCGGCTGCGGGCGTGCGCGAGGTCATCCTCTTCTGCACGCGCCACGTGGAGCTGCTCGAACGCTTCGTGCGCGAGCAATCGCAGGTGGCGCGCCGTCTCACTGTGCTCTGCGTCAGCAGCCCGTCGTGCCTCACGGCGGGCGACGCGCTGCGCGAGATCGACCGCCAGCAGCTCGTGCGCTCGAACCCGTTCGTGCTCATGAGCGGCGACGTGGTCGCGAACGTCGACCTGCCCGCCGCCATCGAGGAGCACAAGGCGCGCAAGAAGCTCGACTCAACGACGATGATGACGTCGATCTTCAAGGAGATTCAGCCTAACTTCAGTACTAACATCCGACCGCTCACGGACGAGCTCATCGTGGGGATCGACAGCGCGACGTCGCAGATCGTGCTCTACGAAGACGATCCGGCGAAGCGCTCCACGCGGCTCGCGACCATCTTCCTCGAGGACCACGCGCAGGTCTCGCTGCGTGCGGACCTCATGGACTGCTACATCGACATCTGCTCCACCGAGGTGCTGCTCAAGTTCGCTGAGGACTTTGACTACCAGGACCTGCGCAAGGACTTCTACCACAACGAGGTGCAGAACTACGAGCTCGGCAACAAGTTCTTCGTCAAGGTCGTGACGGACGAGTTCGCGGCGCGTGTTGTGGATCCGCGCACGTACAGTGGCATCTCGCACGCGATCCTACAGCGCTGGGTCTTCCCAATGGTGCCCGACACCAACTACCTCGGTAGCGACGACACGACATACTCGTACCACCGCGGCATGGTGTACAAGGAGGACAGCGTCTCGCTCTCGCGCACGTGCACGATCGGGCGTCAGTCGATCCTCGGTGCTGGCTCGTCGTTCGGTGACCACACGAGCGTACTCAAGAGCGTCGTCGGCCGCAACTGCACGATCGGCAAGAACGTCACGATCGAGGGCAGCTTCCTCTGGGCGAACGTCGTCGTGGAGGACGGCGCGCGCATCACGAACGCGATTCTGTGCGACAACGTGGTGGTGCGCAAGGGCGCGGTGATCGAAGAAGGCTGCATGTTGTCCTTCGGCGTCGTGATCGGTGAAGGCTTCACGCTCCAGGCGTTCTCGAAGGTAACAACGGCGGCGCCCGTGGAGCAGGAGGACGAGTTTGCGTCCTCGGACGAGGAGGACGAGGAGGACGACAGTGCTGACAATCATGATAGGAACACGAACGCTGCGACGAAGCCGGCAGTCGCTGCTCTCGATGCCTCATCTGGGGCACAGGTGTGGGATGCGAAGGAAGTCGGCGTAGGTGGCGTCGGACGGCTCTGGACCCTCGATGACGACGATATCCAAGTAGACTCGGACGACGACGAGAGCGACGATGAAGACGGGAAGGCGAAGGCGCCGCTGAACGCGCGCCGCCTCGAGAAGCTCAAGAGCACGCTCATCGGCGCGGCGGACGTCGTGCTGAAGAAGACGCACAAGTGGAGCGACTGGGAGACGCTCAGTCTCTCGGACGACGAGGACGACGACCTCGACGACCTCGACACGGAGGCGCACGAGGTGCCGTTCGCCCAGATCATCAAGGAGAACGTGATGAACGGTGACGCGGCCGGCCACGCGGTCGAGGACGTGTTCATGGAGATCAAGAGTTCCAAGTTTGCGCACAACCGGTCGTTCGCGGACGTGATCGGCGCGATGCTACCGGGGCTGCTCGAACTTGTGCCGACCGCGGGCCAGTCGGCCATGGGCATCCTCGGCCAAGTGCGCGGCAAGTTCGACAAATGGTCGAGCATCATCAAGAAGTGCCTCGTGGAGCAGGAGGACCAGGTGGCGGTCGTGCACACGCTCGAGACGTTCTGCGTGGCAGAGGCGCATCGCGGTGTGTGGGCACCGCTCTTCCGCTTCCTGCTGCAGATCGTGTATGACCTCGAGTGGGTAGCCGAGGACGTGATCCTCGAGTGGCACGCGGAGCGCCAGAGTGAGGACGAGGGAAACAGCGAACTCGCGGCCCTCGCCAAGTCGGAGCAGGTGCAGGAGTTCATTGACTGGCTGCAGGAGGAAGAAGAGGAGAGCGACGACGACGACGACGACGAGGACGAGGAGGACGAGGAGGAGGACGAAGAGAGTGACGAAGACTGAGTGCTGCGATCACTAGCTCTCTCGCTCTCTCATGTAGGCTGGCGGTCAACGTACTGCAATAATTGTCCGAGCCATCGGGGTGCTGTTGCAGATTCGACCAAGCAAGTAGACCGAGAACCATGTTAACGTTCGTTCTGGTGCTTGGGGGTGCTTGCGTGTCGTGCGTGGAAGGGAGGGCGTCGAAGACGCTAGCAGGTCGTGACGATGACAACAGTGACGACGACGACGATGATGACAGTGACGACGTCGACGGTGACGACGGCGAAGAGTG
>JAASFW010000728.1:0-12560 GCA_023334005.1 Globisporangium orthogonon
GTGCGCGAGTCGCAGTAGAACTCGTTGAACTTGGCGACGAACTGGGGCTCGATTGTCTCGCGAGTGTGCGTCTCGGCAGTTCCGAGCACGTTGGCGACGAGGATCATCGCGACGTAGACCGCCACGACGAAGCAGTGTATATAGCACCCCACCTTGACGTTGGCAAGGCAATAGGTGGAACACATTGGTAGCCACAGTGTCCCGGTGATCACGGTCATCGCTATCCCCAAAACCAAGTACGTGTGATCCGAGAGCGGTTGGAAGTCGTACTTGGAACTGATCGTCTTGTCGAGCCCATACACCACCATGCCGAAGAACACGCACGAGAGCGCCAGCGACGCGATGGCCAGCGGAAGCCAGATGAAGATCGAGCCGAACCACTCGATTCGGCGCCGCACTTGGTTCGCATCGGGTAGTTTGCAGCAGACGCCACGAGTGGGTGTTTCGCTCTCGCCGTCTTCCTCCAGCGGCAGTTTGTTGTCTGCGAGCTCGTACGCGGTGGCAGTCGGACGCTTGGACGCGAGGCGCTTGACGGCCGACAGCAGCGTCATCGCGACTCGAGCCGAGTGTGCAGCGTCTGGCGAATCCGATACTGCCGATGGAGACGCACGAAGAAACAGTGCGGTGGGTTGTGGGTACACGTACATCTCCTTGCGCGAATCCATGCGGCTCTTGATTAAAGTATGCCGAGGCGAGAGCAACGCGCATGTGCGTCTCTCGCATTCGCGTCGAGGAAGGCACCACGAGGAACGCCATGGCCGCGCACTTTGACGCGTCGCTGCACTCGCTCCCAGCGCCAGGACGTCTTGGACGAGCGCAGACATACGCTGCTTGCGTGGCCGCGAGCACCTTTTCGCAGCGCATGTTCGAGTTCGCGTCGCCAAGTGTTCGAATCTTCAACGTCGAACTTTCAGCCAAGCTCACGCAGAAGTGCGTTCTCGCGTTTCTCGCGAAGTGGGTACACACACGCGCGAAGTTGGTCGAAGCCACCACCACGAGGTCAGTCTCCAAGTCGCTCGCGAACCAACAAGCGGCGCTCCTTGGCAGCAAGCATGACGGCGGCCGAGCACGTGTCGCCCTCGACGCCCAGCGAGATCTTGGTCAGCGAGTTCGCGATGAAGAGCGAAGAGGAGCTGGAGGAAGCGCCTCCAATGACGGCGACGACGGCGACGGCGACGGCGACAGCCACCGCTGTTACTCGCCAGCGTCTAGGTCTTCCGGCGACCAACCTCAGCTGGCTCGGCTCGATGCCCTTCCTCGTGCTGCTCCAGCTCGCGTCGCTGGGGCTCGTGATCGCGTGGTATGTCCACGTCCCGTTCTTTGTCGACACGGACACATTGACCGCCAAGTATGCCATTCGGCTCTCGAACGTGAAGCTGTATAGCGACTGGGGTATCGCCGTGTTTGTCGTGATCCCGTTTGTAGCGCAGTTCGCGATCGCTGGGCTATGCATAAACGAGATCAAGTTATCGCGCTGCCTAATCGGCTTCGCGCTTCTTTCCTACATCCTCATGATCGCGGTCGGGCACGGACTCGGCGCGATCGAGACGCACTCGCGCGAAGTGAACGAGGCGGTCTTCGCGGCCGAATTCAACCGATACTATTGCTCATTGCGCACGATGCGCGTGTGCCTCGACGGGAACGAACAGCGCATGCTGACGCTCGTGGGTCGAAGTAACAATTCAGGCGCAGTACTGCGTGACTCGGAGACCGTGACTAAAGCTGCGTTCGCGACCTGGGGACGCTGCTCGCAGATCTTCATGGGGGGTGTCCTTGAGATCGCGACTGAAGCTGAACTCGATGCGGGGACGCATGTGGTTCGCGCTGACTTGGCGGACAAGGTTCTGAGCGAGTACGCAGGGTCGTTGGCAACTGACTCGTGGTGCGGAGAAGCATGGATCGCGCAGACGTCGAAGCTCACGCTGAGGTTGGAGGGGCTCGAGAACTCGACGAATGTGTTGACTCCTGAGGAGTGGATCGAGGACTTGGAGAACGCGTTGCCTCCTGAGGTGAACCTCGCGCACCCGGCGCCGTACGCGTCCAACACGCACTTGTTTGCTGCGTTCACAGGCGAATGGGCAACTCGAATGGGGCGCACGGACTTGCTGCTCGGCGCGGCGGTTGTCTGCCTGATGCTCGCGATGTGGTGCTGGAAGCTTCGCGAGGATCTGAGAGGGTGAGAGAGATCGTGTCGAGTTGAGCCAGTGTCACCTAATGGTCGGCACGAATTTTGGCTCGAAGTGAGTGCAAGCACGAACACGATCAGTCAATGTGGTGTGCATGAACACTACTACATTCACAGAGGAATCGCGAGCTTCGGCTCCGTGGCGCCACTTAAGCCGCCTAAAGGCGGAGGAGGCAGAACGACTCCAATGTCTCCTGCTGTCCCGACGATCGGCTGGTTCGGAGGCTGTTGCTGGTGGATGCGGTGCTTCTCGTCGCGCGTTCCGGAATGCAAGTTGTACTTCCAGTGGTCTCCGGAGCACTTGAGCTTCGAGTCGAGTATCTGCGAGGCATCGATCTGCGTCAGCGATGGCTCCAAGTTGTGTGCACGACCCATTAGAGCAACCAACACACGATGCGATCTTTTTACCCAGAACAGGAGCGAGTTGCAGGCGCCAGGCAGGATCACCATCACGAGAAGAAGCTCCAGGTGGCGGTGGCGCTCGAAGCCCGCGAAGAGCGCCTTCGAGCCTGCTGCGAGCGGTCGGTAGAAGATCCAGATGATCACGAACACTGCCAGCTTCGAGAGCAGCACCGCCACCATGTAGCCACCAAACTGGACACCCCAGACGCGCCAGCTCGGAGGATCGCCATAATATCCCGAGTCGATGAGGTCGCGGATCGAGAGGCGCACTGCGAGCAACTGCACGAGCCTCAAGATCCAGATCACCACCGCGAGTCCAATGGTGACGTCTCCGAGGTACATCACGAAGTAAATGGCGCACTGTAAACATTTGTTTTCGTCAGCACTCGACGAAGGGAAGTGTTGAGCAAGCTGGCAGGCACCATGTTCGTGTACCTCGTCATCCTCTGCGGCTGCGTTGGCGACGAAGGCGATTGAGAAGATGATGTTGATCCAGTGGCAGATCAGCGAACCGGCGCACTGCTTGCCGACGTCCATGGCCCACACCTGGTCGATCGATCCGAAGCCGATGGATGCGGTCAGTAAGTAGTCCAAGCACCAACTTGTCACCGTGAGGCGTTGTACTTGATCTGGTACACGCACGCACCTTGAACGGCCGTGCAGGATGCTCGAGATTTCGCTTGATGTAGAGCACGAGGACAGCTCCGAGCGCGAGCGAGAGCTGCAGGATGCGCCCGAACGCGTCCGTGAAGAGGAAGCACTGGTCCGACGCGCCGTCCTGGGCTGTGAACTGCCAGTACACGCGCGCCGGCACCTTTCTTCCCATGGCGCGCTTCGCTCGACGCGACAAAGTCTCTCTCTCGCCCGATCCTTCGGCAAGGTCGCGCCTGTTCCGCGATATCACAGTTCCTTCCAAGTAGCAAACCAGCGCATGATATCGCAAGCCATCGGCACGAGATCGATTCGTTCGCTTACGGTTGGCAGACGCATTGATGCACTCGATCCCTTCGTACGCACATACGTCGTCACTCCAGTACTCCTGCATGCATTGGTCCATACAACCGCTCTCTTTCTCCTCAACTCATTCGGCGACACTCGTTGGGACTTCGCAGACCTGGAGACTTGAAGACGAGCTACTCGACCGAGAACAGCTCGCTCTGCGCGTCCATGAAGCGTTCCTCCTTGCGGTCCAGCGCGAGGTCGACCCCGAAGTGATTAGCGCTCTTCTGCTGCTCCTGCTGGTCGATCGCGTCACTCGGCTTGGAGCCGTCCGGCAGCGGCACGCCCCAGTCGCAGTCCTGCTCGATGCCGAGGTTGTTGTGGTGCATCCGGATGCGGAACCAGCCGTTCTCGCCCCAGTACCTGCAGCCCAAGACACGCACACAACAGAAGAGGTGAGGAACGAGAGTAAAGAGCGCGAAGATCCGAGACAAGATCAACCGTCACGTACGTCCCCCATGAGTTACGGCCAATCCCTGTCCGCATCCCACACACACCCACACACACACAGAAGCGTCCATAGCAATGTTAGTGGCACAAACGCATCGATCTCGTACACACACCACACGCAACAACAACGTACAGTACTCGGTCTGGGTCTCGTCGTCGAAGCCCCAGCCAGCGACCGAGATCTCGTGGTTGATCATCGGGAACCAGATGTTCTCCTCATAGATCCCGCCGGTATACGCCTCGAACTTCTCAGTTGCGTGCACGCCGCAGCCGATGGGGCCGCGCTTGAAGATCTCGGCCTTCATGCGGTTCGCGCCGCTCACCGAGCCGTACTCGGACACGTAGTACTTGGTGAACGTCTGGATTGGCTCGCACACGCCCGGGGTGAACGACGTGTTGGACGGCCAGCACGTTTCGCACACCGCGAACTGGTCGCACTGGAGGTTCTTCGCCTGGTATGCCTGGCACGTCTGATCCGGGATGCCGTGGCGGTGCGCGTACTCGTATACGAAGCCTGGGTTCCCGCCCTGGCATGTGCCGCCCCCGTGGCAATTGATGAGCACCTGCGGCGCCAGCGCGATCTCCGGCCACGTCGCTGTCGTAACCCGCACGTGAGTGTACGCTTAAGCGTCTTATGAACAGGCAATGGGAAGCAATTTTGTTATTACACGTACCATTGCGGAGAATCGAGATGCGGTCCGAGAGCGCGCTCGTGGTCGCCTGCGCCCAGCAGCTGCCGCAGTACTGCGGGATGTGCTGGTTCTTGTCCCATGTCACGTAGTTCCGGCCGTCGACGTCGCGCCAGTCCCAGCGCTTCGGCAGCGCCGCGAGATCCATCGTCTCATGCGGGCGCGGCGACAGCACCTTCTCGCCACCGACGAAGCGGAGCTTCTGGCGGCAAGGCGCCTTGGCGATCGGCGCATGCGGTGGCGGCGCCTGCGGCTTCTCCTGCTCCTCCGCCGCCGGAAGCACGACGGGCGTCGGCCAGCCATCGTCCTTGGGCACACCGAAGGCGCACTCGCCCTCGATGCCGAGGTTGTTGACGCCGCGCACGATGCGGAACCAGCCGTCTTCACCCCAGTACGACCCCCAGCTGTTGCGCGCAACCCAGAACTTGGTCTTGCCGTCCTCGCCCCAGCCCACGACCGAGATCGCGTGGTCTACATCAGTCTGATTGGTCTTGTCCTCGAAGATGCCGCCCGTGTACATCACGAACTCGGGCGTGACTGCGACGCTGCACGCGATCGGGCCGCGCGCGAAGATCTCAGCCATCATCTGCTCCTCACCGAGCGTCGTGCCGAACTCCGACACGAAGTACTTGTCGTACTTGGGCTGCGGGAAGCAGCCCTTGTCGGGTGTGCAGTTCGCGCACACGTCGAGGCTGCGGCATAGATTGCCCGTGTCGTGGCCCGTGGCCGAGTACCGCTGGCAGCCCTCCTCCGGCACGCCGTGCTCGTGGATGTAGCGGTACGCCGCGAGCTGGTCGCCGCCGTGGCAGCCGTTGTCCTCCAGGTCGCAGTTGAGGATCACCTGCGGCGAGAGCACCACCTCGCGGGTCACCTCGAGCCGCGACTTGCCCTTTTGCACACGCGCCTTCGCGATCATCACGCGGTCCGCGAGCGCCGACGTCGCCGCTGCATCACGCATCGATCAAAGCCAGTTGAGCACCTCGCAATGTACACCAGCGCCACCAGTACCGCTCACCGCACCGAAGGACCAGCAGGCGCCGCAGTAGTGCGGCACGTGCTGGTTGCGCGAAATCGTGACGAAGCGCGTGCCGTTGACGTTGCGCCAGTCGAAGTTCTTGGGGAGCGCGGCGACGTCGAGCACGTCATGCGGCCGCGCGCTCGTGACGAACGTCGAGCGATTCGCGTGACGCACATACCCGCCGCCCCAGCGCGCGCCCGGGACGCTGGCAGCCGCGAGCCCAGCGAGCGCCGCGGTCCACGCTACGAACGCGGCGAGTCGCATCTTGCTGCCGCTGATCTCCTTGCCCCTGCTCGCTCCCTTGCTTCTTCAAGAGTGACTGTGAGAGAGACAGGGAGAAAGAAGGATATCGAGCGCAAAGAACATTGACATGATTCAGAACGATTTAAGCAGTTTAGTTGCATCTCGTTCTAGCGTCCTGTTTCCGACATCTAATTCCGAGCGGATCGTTTAAGTGCATGACAGTTCTCGATCGAGTAGGTACGATGCCAAAGATACCGTACTTAAGCTCCACCTCGCTGTCACACACCCTTTTGACAACGCAGCGATGCTGGAGATCGAGAGCATCGTGCTGGCGCTGCTGCTGGCGGCCGCGGGCGCGCTCTACTTCGTGCTCGTGGACCGCCCGCGGCGACAGCAGCTCAAGGACGCGCAGCGACTCAAGCAAAAGGTCGCGGAGCAGCACGCGGAGCGCGCTGCTGTCGCCAAGAAGGCGACCAAACCCAAGCCCAAGCGTGTGGACGTGACCGCCGAGAAGAAGCGCAAGGCGGCGATGCAGCCGGAGGGCGCGGAGCTGGCAGCGACCGAACACCCGGCTAACCTGCATGTGCTCACCGGCCACAAGTTCGCGCTCACTTGTGCCGCGTACAGCCCGAACGGCCGCTTCATCGCCACCGCGAGCACCGACCGCACGGTGCGCGTGTATGTGCGCGAGGCGCTGCGTGACAAGCACGCCAAGCCGCACGTCATCGCGACCGAGTACGACCACGTCACAGCCATGACCTTCAGTTGCGACGGCAAGGCACTCGTGGTCGTGACGGAGGGCGGGCAGCTCAAGATCTACCGTGCGTGAGACTTGGAAGGAGATGTTGTAGTATAAGGGGGAGGGGGGAACTGACGGAGAGTTGTTGCTGGGTGTCACAGAGAAGCTGCGCGTGAAGCCGGAGCTTGTGGCCGAGTTTCCGGTCGCGCACAAGACGGACGTGCACTCGGTACTCATGAACGACATCGGCAACGTACGCTCGAATCATAGTGAGGCTGATGCTGGAGAAGTGGTGGCGGTGGTGCTGACAAGAGCGCGAATGATGATGCGTGCAGTGGGCGACGCTGGTCACGTGCGCTGGCGGCGCGGACACGGACGTTAAGTTCTGGAGCCTGAGCGGACAGCTACTGCAGGTAGTGAACACCAACCAGGTGGCCAACTACCACTGCGTCGGCTCCAAGGACAATCGGTACATCGCCGTCGCCGCGTACACGCCCGAGGTCAAGATCTTCGAGATCACACGCGAAAAGAACGGGCTCTTCAAGAAAGTCAACAAGATCATGACACTGCAGGGCCACCGCGTGCGTACAGCACCAGATTCTGCTTTCGGGTTAAGAGCATTGAGTGTGACGAACGGAACGCGCCACTGCTACTGTTTACTGCATGTAGAACGGCGTGCTGGACCTGGCGTTCAACGGGTCCGAGACGGTACCGGTGACGCGTATGCTCACGGTGTGCAAGGACGCGTCCGTGCGGCTCTGGGACATTAACGGTGCGCTCACTGCTCTCGCAAGTCTACTGTAGCTTGCGGTGAACTCATGGTGCTCGTCTATGGTTCGCGATAGTCCGGTACGTCGTGTCGGAAGACCCGAAGATGCTCACAACGTTCAACGCGAGCGAGAACAAGCCGTACACGTCCGTAGACCTGTCGCCGGATGCCAAGGTGCATTCTGCTCTGGTGATTGACATCGCGAGTCCTCCAATCGATCCACGTTTTCTCATCCTTCCCCTCTATAAACGCAGCTTCTCGCCGCGGTGCGCGAGCGCGACATCATCTTCGTCTCGACGAGCGACGGCCGCGAGCTGGAGACCATCCCGTACGCGCTGGACGACGAGATCGCGCGCATCGTGTTCGCGCCGAGCGGCGACGAAGTGCTCGTCGTGGGCAAGAAGAGCAAGACCGCCAAGATCTTCCGCGCCCCCAAGTACTAAGTTCTGTAGACTCGAGACACTCGCAGCTCAGAGATGGAGGCACACATCTACATCTACGATCGCATCATCATAGCATCAACGCCTCGTACAAGTCAGCTTGGGTTGCTGCGCCGCGCCTTACGGCGTGGGAAGAATCTCTAGCAGCTTCCACTTGAGCATCTCGATCGTCTCGGCCAGAATCAACTTGTCTGAGCGCCGCACCACGAAAGCCATGTGCTCGTGGAGCTTCCACGCTTGCTCCTGCTCGCTGTCGTCGTCGTTCGCCTGCAGGTCGTTGCCGTCTGCGCCGCCGTCGTCGTCGTCGTCACCGAACTCCTCGAGCATCTTCTGCAGCGTGTAGATGAGCCGCGTGAGCGTCGCGTGCTCGTTGTCGACGCTCAGCACCTCGCCGTCGAGCGCCTTGGCGGCGAGCGCCTGGAGCTCGTCGCTTGACGCACATTCGATCTCTTGGATGCGCACGGCGATGAGCAGCAGCTCATTGAGCTCGTCCTGCGTGAGCTCGAAGGACGCGGTGTCGTGCTCCAGGCCGTTCGCGGCGAGTACCGCCGCCTTCTCGGTGAAGTGGCTCGTGGTCATCTCGTCCATCGGGAACCACACGTCGACCGCGTCGAACGGGTTCTGCTCCAACACGAAGCCGTAGAGCGCCAGTAGCTTGTGGTTCGACAGCGCGCCGTAGTTGATAAACATCTGCGCGCCCGCAGGCCAGTGCTGGTGGCTCACGAGCTTGAACTTCTGCGTCTCAAGGTCGAAGAAGTGCGCCATCTCGGCCTCCGGGTCGTGGTTGAGCATGTCGAATACGGGCACCATGGCCTTCGCGTGCGTCATGCCGAAAAAGTCGGCGGGCGAGTTCGCGAGCTCGGCCGACGCTGTTGCCACAGAGCCGCTGAGCAAACTGCTGTCCGCATTCGCCACACGCAGCGACACGAAGCGGCTCCAGATCGTCGAGAGCGCCCACTTGTAGTTCTCGAGCGAGAAGGCGACCTCGAGCTGCTCGCGTGTGAGATCGCAGCCGCTGTCAGCGCTTAGCAGCGCCCCAAACATCGGCTCGAGCGCGCGCTCGCGCAACGCCGCGTAATCGTCCACGGCCTTGCGCTGCATCTGCTGCGCGACGAAGAAGAGATTGGAGCCGCGCAGGCGGTGAAGCGCGCGCGTGCCAAAGTACAGCGCATTACTATAAGTCCGTGGCAGGCGCACGAGGTGCTCGCTCCATTGGGACGCGTCGCGCGCCACATGCGCCTCGTAGAGCAGCGCGAGCGCCAGCTGGTCGTCCTCGCGCTCGGCATCGCAGCCACGGAAGAACGCGAGCTGTGTCAGGGGGTGGCGCGCGTCGTGCAGCGCGCGCACCGTAAGCAGCGCACTCAGCGGCGCCACGAGCACGTGCGTGTGTGGCGCCACGTCCTCGGCGATGAACACGCCGCGCTCCTCGCCCTGCAGCTCGTACACGAAGTCCGTGGCGATCGTCACGCCCAGGCGCCGCGCCGCCCACTCGTTGTACCCGACGAAGTCGTGCTGCATGTTGGAGGAGTGATGGTCCCTCCCACGCCGTGAAATGCGTTCTGCGCCGCGCTTGGAATCGTACTATCTAGCTGCTGGTCGATCGATCGGTCGATCGAGCGGCGCACCTACCATTCTCTCTCGCTATGCATGGGCGGGCATGGCGCGAGTGCGGCGAGAGCGGGTCTGCGGGCGCTGGCGATAAGCTCAGAGCGTGTGCGCTGCTGTGCACGCACCGGAAGCCAGCGCTGGGGCTTGAAGCGCGTCTGGATCTCTCCATCACAGGAGGACGTTTATCTGGGCGTTTGTATACGCCAAGCGGAAAGGCGGGAAATGCAGCTATGCCTTTCTATTCGCCTTCTTAGTGCTCTCCTCCCCGCTGTCACTCCTGCTTCTCGGTGCTTGCTACTGCTGCGGCCGCCGATCTCGCGGCCAGTCGCTCTCTCGCGTGCCTGGTACGTCGTGAATACACAGCGGATAGGAGGCGGGTAGCGGCGCACACCCGGGACGCGCGACGCGTCGTCAACTTTCCGTTCACGCGGGACGCGAACGAAAATGTGAGAAGGAGGAAGAGGAGGACGACGACGAGGCAGCTGACGCGCGGATCTGCGACGTGTGAGCAGCTCAGTCGGTCAATCAGTCTCGGTCGATCGCACGAGTGGAGCAAGCGCTGCTCCGGACGCACGCACGGCGCCAGCGACTCGAAAGACATCAGCGGCTGCGCAGATCGCGACTTTTGCGCCATGCAGAACCCGCCGCCCAGCGACGCACTCAAGCTCCACGGCGACGTGTGCGACTTGCGCAGCTCCCTAACGCTCCAGCGCGCGTCTATTCACTCACACGTCTTGTGCTGCAGACGCATCCAGGACCTGTCCATCAAAACGTCGAGCTCGACGAGCTCCCTCGCCAGCGACAGCGGGAGCGAGGACGGCGCCGCGAGCCCCGGCGCACTGCCCTCGCCGGCTTCGCCCCCGGCACCCGCGCCACCGCTCGCAGAGCCTGAGCGCGAGGTCGAGCAACTGCCGGAGCTGCGGGCGTCGCCGCTCAAGCGCAAGAACAAGCGCGCGAGTCTGAGCCCGACCGCTAAGCGAAAGACCTCGCTGAGCGACGTGGTCGTCGCCGAGGGCGAGCTCGTGGTCGCGGAAGTGCGCGAGCAGCGCGAGCGTGGCGCGGTCGTGGTGCGCACACTTGGATCGGTGCGGTCATTGAGCGATTCCATGCCTACTGGCTGACTGGTGCGACTGAGCCTATCGCGTGTGGCTCACTTCATGAGACCTCTTGCATGCGAGCAGATCTTCTGCGTGTTGCTCGTGAAGAACCGCGCGTCGCTGCACTTGGAGACCGTGTCGCCGCACAAGCACCACCTCATCGAGCTGGAGGTGGACACAATGGAGCTTGTCGGTCAGGACGCGCTCAAGGAAGAGCGCAAGTTCAAGCTGCAGCACTATTTGCCGGCGCAGGGGCAGCAATCCGCGTACGTCTTCGAGTGCGCTACTAACGCGCAGTATCACAAGTGGGTCGACCTCATCACCGAGTTCTGCGCTCGAGGCAAGAGTCGCGGAGCCGCCGATGAGAGCAGTAGCTGTGCTAGCACCATCAGCAGTAGAAGCATGAACTCGTTGCCGGCTCAGCGTCGAACGCGGTCAATCGCGTCACCATGTGAGCAGTTCCCGTCGACTCCGATGCCGGCGCGATCACAGTCTGCCCAAGCAACAGTACCAGTACTGTGGTCACCGCCCAACAACTTCGTGTTCGCCGCGTCGCCCAAGACGAAGCACGTGATCCTCGTGCGCCACGGTCATTACATCAACGCGCACGAGCGCGGGGCGCAGGACTCGCAGCAAGTGCTCTCGCAGATGGGGCGTCAGCAAGCCGAGTTCACGGGCAAGTATCTCGAGCAGCTATACGCGCGTGCGCCGACGCGCCACGACATCACCATTTACCACAGCGACATGACTCGCGCGGTCGAGACAGCGCGCGCGATCTGCAAGGACGTCGGACACTGTTCGCTGAGTGCCACGCCGCTGCTGCGGGAGGGGTGGCCGGGTCGTCCGTACTCGAGTCTCGAGGAGTGTACCACGCAGACAGGAGAGCAGCCGGTAGGTGGCAGAGCGGAGCTGGAGCGGATAGACGCCGAGCGAATGGAGCTGGCGTTCCAGACGTTCTTCACGCAGAGCAGTGCATGCGGAGGTGGGGGCGACGACGACGACGGCTGCGGGGAGGAGGAGCAATTCAGCTACCAGGTGGTCGTGTGCCACGCGAACTTGATCCGGTTCTTCCTGTGCCGCGCGATGGGCATCGAGCCTGCCGGTCGCTGGGGCCACTTGGAGATCAACCACTGCGGCGTCTCGCGCGTGGATGTGAGCGAGCACCGGCCACTCAAGATCCTGTCGATGAACGAGACAGGTCACCTGCCACCGTCGCTCATCACGTCGAGCGAAGATCATCTCTGACGACGAAGAGGAGAATGAAATCAGAGGTCCTCCATGCAGTGTGCAGCGCGTGTACACAACCACACCCGAACTTTGACAAGCACGGAAGCAGCTGCTTCAGCTAGTTTCGTCGTCGACGCTGCTGTTGCTGCAGTTGGCAGCTTGCCAAATTATGAACACGAGTAGGTAGGTAGGTAGTTTGCCTTTGTTTCGAGCTTGGCGTGTCTGTCGTGCAGACTTGTGCGTCTCTCGCAATCACTTCAACTTGATAACCTCGTACTTACCAGCTAAACCAGTGTACTGGTAGTCTGAGTCAGTCGCGTCTGATAGCCATACCATTAGCATTACCCTTCAAGTCGACAACTACTAGAAACCTAGCAGCTGACTGAACCCTCGGAAGTGGCTCTCCCAGAGACCGGTTATTGACTCCCACGGGACTCACTCCCGGAGGAGACAAGTCCCGGTGGAGGCAATTCCCGGCATAAGAGCACGCTCGCTCGCATCGATCTCTCTCACCAGAACCCCACTCGCGCTCGCTCACTGGGGAGTGACACGGGGGCTTCTTTTGATACGGCTAGTCTCGAGACTGCCGATATCTTCGCACGTGCACGGATCCGAAGATGAAGCTTGAGGATCGAGGAGAGTGGTCGAACGCTCTCAGGAGTGTTGAGCTTCAGCACACGATCTTGAACATGCA
>JAASFW010000729.1:0-12505 GCA_023334005.1 Globisporangium orthogonon
AGACGAAATCGTCCTGTCGATTGACAAACACTTGCGAAAGTGCCGGTTTTCTGGATCGGACACGGACATCGCAAACCCAGTTGGGTCGTACAGCGTCACGAACGATCGGACACCAGGATCGATGACGCAGGTTCCAGTTGTCATCACACACGATGCAGGGAATACGTGGGAGGAGGAATGCAAAGGAAGAAGTCGCCCGTACGAAGTCGCTGGAGTCTGCACGTGCGATCGACGTTCTTGGGGGAGTGTGAAGATCGCGAGCGCCGTCGGATCAATGCATGGCTATCCGTGTGCTGAAGCCCAGCACTCCTGAGTGCGCTCGACCACCCTCCTCGATCCTTCACCCCATCTTCGGATCCGTAGATGCAGAGTTGGCAGGAGCAGAGTGCGACGTTCCGACGTTCGACACCAGCTGGGTCTCCTTCTCTACAGGCAAGGCGAAGCCTGCAATCGTGCGGATTCGCATCCTCGATCCAACGTCGGCCGAGAGGTCTCGCCAGCCTTATCTGTCCATTCGTAGCTGAGGCGTTTTTCCCTAGTTTTTAGCGCTGTTTTCCGGTTCCACCCTGCATGGCTCTCACCATGATATCCGGAACAATCAGCCGCGACGCTGTAATCGCTTGCGGTAGTGATAAAACTGGGACTCCGGTCGTCTATTGCGTTCCTCCACACTCAACAAGCACGAGAGGCACCAAGACGCGCAGCTGCGGCGCCGCACACGACCCATGAGCTTCCTGGTGGACGACGTGGACCAGCTCGCGACGCTCGAAGTCGCGCTCGCGCTCATCGACTCGTGCGACGACCCGACCGCCGGCCTTCTCCACGCGACGGACGCCGCCGCACCCAGCGACATCTTCGCGGGGCTCCCGGACGTAGACATCGACGCGCTCGTGGCCGACGACGGCGAAAACGAGCTGCTGATGACGCCGGCGCCGGAGCCGGTCGTCGCGCCGCCCGCCCGCAAAACATCGGCGCCGCAGCCTAAGAAGACCCGCAGCAACGCCGGCGCCGTGGCGCGGCACCGCGAGCGCAAGAAAGCGGAGACGCAGCTTCTGCGCGCGGAGGCGACAGAGCTCGAGGCGACGCTCGCACAGCTGCAGCAGGCGCGCAAGATGCGTACGAACGCATTGCTCTTCCTGCTTGAGCAGCGGCGCGCGGCGAGCGAGGGCAAGGGCCAGGCGATCGCGCCCAAGCTCGTGTCCGCGTGGCTCGATCGCGCCGCGCTGCAGGCGCAGGAGCGTTTCAAGGCCGAAGCGCTGAACGTAAAGCTGAAGGACGCGGTTGCACAGCAGATGCAGGTGATCAAGACGCTGCAGGACATTCTGGGCAAGAACTCGGCTGTGCAGGTAGGTGACCGATGAGTGATGGTGATGCCAGCAAGCGTGTGTGTGTATGTGTGCCTTAGCGAGAAAGCTGCCTTGTCTCGTAGGCTATGGACCTGCTGCTCGACTCTCAGAAGGAGGACTTGCACAGCGACTTCCGGCTCGCGCAGGAGGACCACGTGTTCCAGGAGCTGCGCGACGGCCTCAAGCACATGTACTTTGTCGCCGACTCGCTCTTCGACGCGAAGCGCTGGGTCGAGCCGCTCGACTCGGTCGCGTGCTCGACGCAGGTGAAGCACGATCCGGTCACCGGCGCGTACGTGGAGGTCCGTTCCAACACGCCGCTGCAGACTGGCTTCGCGAACCCGGGGAACGTGCTCTGGGAGCGCATGTGCTGCGCGTCGAACGGCAAGGACACCAGCTACCACGTGAAGGTGCGCCATCTACAGCTTGTGCTTACTTCTCGCTTCTCGCGTTTCTCTGGTTGTGTTAGTGACATCCACGATTCATTGAACTGTTTCGGATCTTTTAGAAACGCGTGATCACCGACACGAGCTACCAGAAGTGCTACACGATGTTCATCGACGGCCCCGACGGACAGCCGCTCGAGCTACGCGGTGTTTCGTACGTCGAGAAGGTCAACGAGCCGCGGCGCATGGTCTGGCTCTGGCGGTCGCTTCTGGTGACCGCTGACAGCAACGGACCGCGGTTCCTGGAGAAAGGCTGGACGATCTCGGAGAATATCAGCAGCAGTAGCAGCCGAGGCGACGACGCCCTCCGCCCGTCGAGCGTGTATCGCACGTGCTACCAGGTGTCGTGTGACTCGCGAGGCAGCTTGTCCGCGCAGGACCCGAAAGCGAACGCGCTGGTCGAGACAGTGCTGCGCACGCTGGGCAGCCGGACACGCGCGCACCAGCAGCTCCAGCAGAACATGCTGCTGGACGAGTTCTCCGGGCCGCAGCTCCAGTCGCCGCTGATCCGGATGATTGCTTGAGTACGGCGTGGGGGAGAGAGCTGGAGATAATTGTATTCGTTATATAGCGTGGCGTTCGCGTTGCTTTGAGCAACGCGAGATCAGGCATGTTGCTCAGGTCACCGAAGTCAAGAGCAGATCATCACTCACGGGCACTAACATTTCTCTCTAACTAACTGAGCTCTTCTGGTTGGCTGTCTGGAATACACAGAAGCGCGACAATACAGCGACTGGACTTACTAATCCACTGCATTTTGGATGACGACATTTGCCCTTTTTCTGTGAGCGATTTGGCAAACGGTTAATCGGAGTGGTTCACACATTTTGAAGCCATGTCGGTGTCACTCGATGACCTGGATGCTGCTCAGGTTGTTGGTGCTGGTGGTTGCGTCTCGCGTACGTCTCGAGCAGTTCCTGCTGCTGGCGCTGGTGGTGCGTGCGGATTCGGGAGCTCAGCGATCGCAGCACTGTCTCGATCAGATAGTTGGTCTGCGGGTCGTGTGTCGAGAAGTTTCCCCGCGAGTCGCACGACACCTGATAGCACGTGCGAAAGACGCTCGTGGACGGCAGCGCCGAGCCGGCAGCAGCAGTAGATGACGAAGGAGACGCCAAGCTGTTCGCGCTCTCGGAGATTGTCCACCCCTTCTCTAAGAACCGCGGGCCGTTGCTATCGCGCGTCACGATCAGCGACCGCCACATCCACACCATGCGCGCGTCCTCCTCGACCATCTCGACGAACGAGACGCCGCACAGTTCAAGCGGCTGCCTGTCCGGGCCGGGGACGATCAGCGTATAGCACTTCTGGAAGCTCGTCTCCGTGATTTCGCGTCGCTGTGGTGAATGCAGGAGACCATCACATGTGTCATGTCCAGCAACACCACCCAACCAAGCACTCAGAGTAAGCAACGCACTGTGAGGTGGTAGTTCTCGTCGAAGCCCACCGAGAGATCGCACAGTCGATCCCAGCTTGCCTGGCCGGTCTTGCGAAACGTGACGCGCAGTGGCGTGCACGTCTGCACCTCGACGTACGAGCCTGTCGCGGTGTCCGTCTTCAGGCGGGTCGTACAGGAGACGGTTTCTGGAGCATTCGGCCACAGTCGCGGCTCGAAGAGTGAGTCGGCGACAAAGTACATTTGCTTGAGTCCACTGCAGAGCTCCTGGAACACACGGTCCTCCTGAGCAAGAAGGCGGCTCCAGTGCACTTCCTCTTGCTGTTTCTCCATCAGTAAGTCCAACCCCTGCGCGCGTACACACACAACATCACACACATCATTCAAGCGCACCAACACCTTTGTGCTGCTCTCGCGAACGAAACGAATGAAGAGACTTACATGAACGGTAGCCTTCTTGCCCAGGATGTCTTCGAGCGCCCTGATCACCTTGAGCTGCCGCGCACTCGCCTCCTTGAGCTTCGTGTTCAGCACCTCGGACTTGCGGCGCTTCCGCGCTTCCGATGCCGCCACGTCCAGCCAGACTGACAACAGAGGTGGCTGCGCCACGACTTCTCTGCTCACACTCATTTCGACTCGCGTCTGTTGCTTTGCGATCAAGTAGTCGAGCGCCTCGCTTCGGTTCAGCTGTCGCGCCTGCATTTGCGCCAGCGTAGTCTCGAGGTCGCCGATCTGTGTCTTGAGCTTCACCACTTCGGCTTTCTTGCGTTCCCGGTGGCGGGCGACGTGCTCGGCGTTGGTGCGCTTCCTCTTGCCCTTCGATGGCGCACCGGAAGCAGTCACCTGACAGCGAGTTGACAACTGCGCATCGTTGGTGTCAGGACATGAAGGTAGCGATGTCGGATCGTCGAGTGCCAAATCGTCCAGTGATTCCGCGTCTGCAGATCGTGAGTCGCTCTCGTCCGCGCTGTAGCTCCCGCTGCCATTATTGCTCCTGTTGCATTCCTCGATGAGCGCGAGTGCGATCTCGAGCGTCACCTGCGGCTCTTCCTCCTCGCCAGCCAGGAGGAGACTCGTGAAGCTCATGGAGATAGATGATGGCGTCGTAAGTTCGAAAGTGAGCCTCGAGTGAGCGAGTGACAGACGACTCAGGCTGGCGAGGAAGCGAGAAGGAAGCCTGGCTGCTGCTGCTCAGATGGATGTTCAGGACAGGTCTCCGCTTGCAGAGACCGGCCAACTCGACTGGGACAAGAGACTGGCACTATGCTGCTGCTCTACCTCGGGTAAGTGAAGGACTGATGGACGTACAAGTACACAGGACAGAACTTCGACACATACACGGTGAAACGTAGCAGACTCTCACTCGGATTTCATGCAAGCAATTGGATGCTCGGTCTGTGGAGGTTGAGCCCGGCGAACTCGTCGAGCAGAGTGTTCTGCTGGTACTGCTGGTGTGCGCGCGTCCTAGAGCCGAGTGTGCGCAGCACTGTATCGATCAACGCGCTGTTCTGTGGGTCCTGTGCTGACCGCTCGCCACTCGAGTCACACGACACCTGGTAGCACGTGCGGTACACGCTTGCCGACTGGGGGATCGGTGAAAGGCTGGTGGCGCTCTCGGACATCGTCCAGCCCTTCTCGACGAATCGAGGGCCGCTGCGATCGGTCGTCACAACCAGCGACTTCCACATCCACATCATGCGGGACGACTCTTCTACCATCTCGACGTACGAGACGCCACGCAGCTCGAGCGGCTGTCCATCTGGCCCGTTGATGATCATTGTGTACGACTTGCGGAAGCTCGTGTCGGTGATCTCGCGTTTCTAGCGAGAACCAACCAAGAGCGAGCACGCGATGTCAGCACCACCATCCACAACAGCCCCCATCTCCTCGAAGCGCCTCATACGCGTCACCTCCTGCTCACTTACGGTAACGTGATAGTTCCGGTCGTGTCCAATCGCGAGGTCGCACATCCGCTTCCACATCACTTGTCCTGTCAGCCTGAACGGCGTCTGCAGCGGCGTGCTCGTCCGCACCTCCACGTACACGCCCGTACTCGGGTCGGACTTGACCTGCGTCGTGCATGACAGTGCGTCGGTGGCTTCCGTCCAGCCACCGCAGTCGAAGAGTGCGTCCGACACGAAGTACATCTTTTGAAGCCCCGAGCGCAGTTCTTGGAACACCCGATCTTCTTGCGCCAGCAGGTAGTCGCTGCGCAGGTCCTCCTTCTGGCTGTCGAGCAGCAGATCCAGGCCCTGCATAGGTGCACGCACACACACACAAAGCTTGTGAGCTCAGCGCTGTTGAACACTACATAACGAACATCACGCGAGCCAGCGCAGCGCTCACATCGTAGACCGTGCCGTGCTTGCCGAGCACCTCCTCGAGTGCCTTGATGACCTTGAGCTGCCTCGCGACTGCGTCTCGCAGCTGCGCGTTCAGGTTCTCAGCCTTCTGGCGCTCCTGGACCTGCAGCGACGCCCTGCTGAGCCACATCGACACCTGCTTGGGCTGGATCGCCACGTGCTTGTCTCCCGTGCCGCTGATATTCCTGCTGTTGGTAGCCTGCGCGCGCTGCTGCTCCAGCAGTCTTTGCAGTGCGCCGGCGCGGCTCCGGCGCTTGGCGTGCAGCCTGGCAAGCGTGGCCTCGAGCTCGCGCACCTGCTCGCGCAGCCACACGGCCTCAGCCTTCTTCTTCTCGCGGTGACGCGCCACCGCTCCGGCGTTGTTGCGCGCCTTCTTGGAGGGTCCGAAGCGCGGTCGCCCACTGCTGTTGCTGCTGGTTGTGTGGTAGTGGTGGTCGTCGGAGCCGGAGCCAGAGCCGGAGCCAGAGGTAGATGTGGTAGGAGAGCTCGTGATGAGCGGTGACGCGCTCTCTGCGGTCGCGCTGGGGATCGAGATAACGTCGTCGCCCGCGTACTCGTCGATGAGCGCGAGCGCGACCTCGAGCGTCGCCTGCTGGTCGCCGTCGTCCACGAGGAAGCTCATGGTGCTGCTCCTGCTGCTGTTGCTGCTGCTTACTTGTGCCGCCGATGCACTTCCTGTGACGTGTGACGACTGGGCGTGACGCAGCAAATCGGAAACTGAGACCCGTTTGCGCTGACAAATGCAATAGTGCAGAAAGTCAGTGGTCATTTCCTGACGAGCAGCGAGTGCTGGTGCCCTGGATATCTGCACTATAGAAACGCCAGCATCCCAGATGCCAACCACGCGGCCTCTAAGCGCGAGCGCGCTTGCCGAGATCGGCACCTCCAGAACCGTACATGCAGTATCGACACGAACACGTTCACATGCTAGGGAGGAGTGGCGATTCTGCGGCTCTCACATACATTTTCCAAGATAAGACTAGCAGCGAACACGCCAAGGAGGCGACCTCGACGCCAACTTCAAAGCTGCTGCAGTCTCACGCCCACTTGAACCTCCAGCATACTCGTAATCCGCGACACACACACGCACACACTACTACGATCAAATTGACGCGTCAACTCGGTTACATATCAACCTAACTCACACAGAACACACTCACGCAAACTCCAGCTACTTCCTTCTTCGCCCTGCTGCTTCACCCAGCGTGCCTTTCGGCTCCACCACTAGCATCTTGCACGCTCTAAAGCTCAGGGTCGCTATCATACTTGACACACGAAATCCCCAAGGGAAACGGCTCGATCGGCTTGCGTATCTGGTATCCGCTGAACTCGTCGAGTAGCACGTTCTGCACAAACTCCTGATACGCCTGGGTGCGGATGCTCAGCGTCTTGAGCACGAACAAGCGCTGGGCCTTTAGCAACGGGTTCTTCGCTTCGGCCTCCCCGTCGATGTCGGCGTCGGTCGAGATCTGGTAGAACACCCGGAAGAGCGAGTGACTGCGCGTCGGGTCCTTGCTGTCCGGGAGCGCGACGACCCAGCCTTTCTCGCGGAACGTCTCACCGTTCATCGAGAGAATCGTGGAGGCCCAGATGAACGCGAAGCGCCCGCGCTCGGTGAAGCACTGGAAGTACGACGCGCCCTTGAGATTTGTCACTCCGGCGGGACCCTCGAGCTTGAGCGTGTATTCCTTCCAAAAGCTTGACCCGGAGATCAACTGTCGGTTCATGATGTACTGGGGCGTCCTGATCGCGGAGCTGAGCTCCATCGTGCGCTTCCAAATGAGATCACCCGCTACGTCGGGACTACATTGCACCGGCGCGTTCGCGCGCAGCTCGAAGACCGGGCCGACCTCCGGGTCGAGCTTCGCGTACGCCGAGCTCAGCACCGTGTCGCCGAACTGGCGCCAAAAGCTATGATCGAAGACGGCCTCGACCTGCGTGTTCATCTGCAGGACGCGGACGTGCAGCTCCAGCAGCACGCCCGTGTCCTGTCGGATCACTGTGTCGTTGTAGAGTGCCTGTCGCTGCTCTTCGCGCAAGAGGTCGAGTCCCTGCAAGCACACACACACACACATCGGATGAGGTCGATTGCCGAAGAGGTGAGAGAAGAGCGAGAGAAAGAAAGAGAGAGCACCCTCCGAATCAGTCAGCACCAACGTACAAACTGTGTCTGCTTCGACGCCATCACAGACTGCAGGGCCTCGATGAGCTTGGCATGGTGACCGATCGCTTCCCGCAGCTTTGCGTTCAGCGACAGCGACTTGAGCCGCTCGCGCGCCTGTGCGGCTGCTACCTCCTGCCAGTCCGACGACGACGCCGACTGGGGGACGAGACCACACGCCGCTGTGGCAGCACCATTCGTCGCCTGCAGTTCGTAGTCTCCCTCCCTCCGGCGCTTGTATTGCAGCTGCACCTGCAGCGAGCCCTCGTTCTCCACTCTCGCGCGCTTCTGCTGCTGGAGCTCGCCGAACGCCGCCTCGAGCTCTTTGAGCTGTGCGCGGAGCTCGACCACCTCCGCCTTCTTCTTCGCGCGGTGGCGCTTCACCGCTTCCGCCGCGCTCTTCGTCCACTTGCTCCCTCGTTTAGCTGGCGGCGGTGGCATTGAATGCACTGAATGGCGCGCTGCCACCTCTCGCGATCCGATCGCTTGACTTGCCGCCTCTCCGACCTCCTCCAACACCTCATCGAACGCGTCCAGGCCCGAATTTGCGCCGCCGCCGTCGTCCTCGGACGTCGTCGCGACGTCGTCCCAGCAGCTGCCGCTCGGAGCATTGGAGCTCGTCGGACTGTTTGACGCCGTGAGGCTCGGGAGCTCCAGGATCTCGTTCGCATCGACCTCGTTGTCGACCTCGCCGTTGTCGTCGACCCACGAGTCGACGAACGCGAGCGCCATGTGCAGCAGCTCCTGCGCGCCGTCGTCGCCGTCCTCCGCCACCAGGAAGCTCATGACCGACCGACCAACCGACCACCAGATAGTGGACGAAGTGAAGTGGTGATTGCGAAGTGGAAGTGATGGGGGGCGATTATGTACCGAAGGCTTGCTCGATTCTCGTCATGGGTGACACCAGGGACTGACGAGACATTAGACGATACCAACACACGAAGACGGTCGCATGGGCGCTAGGTAGGCTCTGGCATATGGAGCAACTCAACACTCGACTTCACACACATACACACACTTGCTCGCTCAGCACGTGTCAGTCACGGGCGGGAGCAGCAGCGGCGGACTCGCCAGGAAGCCCGACACGCAGTCGACCAGCGCGTTCAGCTTGAGCTGGTGGTACGAGCGCGTGCGGTTCCCGAGCGCCCGAAGCACGAACGCACGTTGCGCTCGGAGCGCGCGCGCCTGCTCCGCGTCGCCGCCTTCGGATTTCCCACCGGCGTCGTCGTGGGTCTCGCAGAATACGTGGTAGAAGAGCTGGAGACGAGATTTATCAGAGCCCGCAGCAGCGGGCGAGATGGACAGCCAGCCTTCCTCGCGGAAGATATCGCCTCGGGACGACGACGCGATCACGGATGTCCAGAGGTAGTTGCGCCGGCCTGCACTCTCGAACGATTGCGCGAATGTAGTGCCCTGGAGCTCCAGCGCGTCGTGCGGAGCGTCCAGCAGGCGGATACCGTAGTACTTTCGGAAGCTCGAGCTCGAGAGTTGCTTCCGCTGCGAGGTTGCAAGCATGATCGGCAACCAGGTCAGTCTCTGAGCCCCAAGAGCATCAAGAGGTATGGTGGCTGGCATCGTAGCAATGCCACACCTCGAGGAAATAGTGCGGCGTCTGGCTCGGCGAGGTCATCGTCACCGACAAACGCCAAACCAGGTGGTCTGCACGCTCGGCTGAGCACGGCAGCGGCGCGTTCATGCGCAGCTCCACGGCCTGCCCGTACTGCGCGTGCGGCTTCATCCGGATCGAGCACGCAGCAGAGTCGACGTGTGTCTCGCGCCAGAACTTGCGGTTGAACGTCGTGTCAACTTCCTCGTTCATGTTCCGCACACGCTGCTGCATTGCGGCCAAGAGCCCGGTGTTCTGTGACAGAACGTAGCTCTGTTCGAGGAACCGTCGCTGCTCGTCGCGCAGCAGCTCGAGCCCCTACTCGCGATACATCGCACAGTCATTGGTAACGAGAGCGTCAGGACCCTACGACAACCCCACGCATTGCACAGAGAGCGCACGCACAAACTGTCGGTCATTGCTGCGCAGCATCGCCTCAAGCGACTGCGCCAGCACGACGTGCTTGGCGACCGCGTCGCGCAGCTGGGAGTTCAGCGCTTGCGAGCGCAGCCGCTCGTGTGCCTGCAACTTGGCGACTTCGATCCACACGGCAGCAGCACTCGGCCGCGTCGTGGCGATCAACAGCTCGTCTCCATTTTCTTGCTCGTCGTTGTCGTGCTTGCCGTCGTCTTCGCGGTCGCGCGACTGCTTTCGCCCGTCGAGTCGCTCGAGGAACACCTGGAGCGAGTTGCCAGTGCGGTGTATGCGCTGCAGCTCAGCGAGTTGCGCTTCGAGCTGTGCAACCTGCTCACGCAGCAGCAGCGCCTCCGCCTTCTTCCGCTCGCGCTGGCGCCGCGAGGACGCGGCGTCGCCGCTGCTTCGCTGCCTCCGCGCTCGTTGGGTCGGTTTTGAGCATGACACGGAGCTACTGCTGCTGCTGCTGCTGCTGAAGGAATCGGACGTGCAGCTGCTGTTGCTGCTGATACACTCGTCGATGAACGCGAGAGCGACTTCGAGCGTCTCGGGCGCGTCGGCGTCGGCGTCGAGGAAGCTCATCACAAGTGTAACAAGACGGTCGTGTTCCACGATGCTCGTGTGGCGCACACAAGTTGATGATTGCGCGCATGTGTGTAGGACACACAATGCGAAGCGTCCCGCAGGAGATTTGTAGACACGGGACAGCCTGTATTGACTACTTTCGACTAGAGCACTGCGCCTGACGAAGATCGAGCAGCGCAAGATTCTATTGAACTGCAACGGGCCAATGCCTGTTACTTTAGATAGGGTACTTTAGGTTACTTTCAGGGTACTTATGCGGTTAGATTCGCGCGTACTTCACTAGGTACACGCCGGCCCACGTCAGTGGCCGGTGCTTGTGTGTCAGCCTGTGATTGGAGGAGAATGTGTCGCAGCACATCCTCAGTAGACTCACTGCGGCGCTTCATTACACGCCGCGGGCTTCCCTTGCCTGCGGGTACACCAGAGTGGAATCGATCCCCATACATTGAGATCGCCCAGTGGCCCACAAGCAGCTGGCCTGTTACACAATTTGTAACCCTAAGTACCTCCTTCTGGTCTTTGCTTTAAACGCCGCTTTCTATGCCGAAACCGTGTCTCCGCCTTTACGAACCCTCGTTCTTGACACTTTGCAATCAGCTTACCGCGAGATAGTGATAAATTGTACAGTCGCCAGAAATGACCTGCGTATAGCGCAGTAAACCAACCTGCGCGAACAATAACCATGTAACAGGGTGTGTTGCGAAAAGTTCTTCTAAAAGAGCAAGCTCATGTGGATAGTCCTGCACTTGAGGAGTGCGCACTGTCATATCACGGGTCGTGTGTACCACACACCGCCGACTTGAAGGGGGAATCTTTAAGCTCGGGCGTTTGCGCAGCCACATCGCTGCAAGCCAATCACATTGGATCTGATGCCTCGTGACGTGACAGGCTTGCACGTGGATCTACGAGGAAGCGTGCTTTCTCTACGCTTGGTGGTATTGTAGTAATTTTAAATCAAAAGTGAAGAAACCAAAAGAAACCTTAAATCTGAGAGCTATCCGAATAATGGACTCTTTTTATTGGCTAAGAAAGTTAGAATTTTAGCCAATAGAGGAGCACCACACGATTGGGGACAATTAAACTGGGAGGTCTCCCAAATGGGTTTGCGCCGATGAGGAACACTAGGCGCCATACCTAATGGCGGCACCCCTGTAACACCTTCTCGCTTATTCGTCTTTGTAGATTGGAAATCGCGAAGGTGCCTCGCACGCTTCTTGTGCTGTGCTGCGCATCTTGGGCGAGCCCAATTACACTCCGCCTCTCTCGTCTGCCATCTCTGTGCTTGCTCTCACAGACGCGCTCAATAACCAAGTTTATCGTGCTCTCAGTTCTGGCCCGAGAGCGAGACACGCTTTCTCACAGCCTCACGTGCGTGTCTGTAACGGTTGACCCCGTTTCAAACCAGGTGCTCGTCGTTGCGTGTTTTGCTGATCTTGCCAGTGTTCACTGACCCGCCGATCACAGCCGTCTCATTAGAAACTATGTATTTGTGGTGGAACGTACGCTGATGACTGATAAATCGAGCTTCGATTCTAGCGTCAGCGAGGACACGGAATATCGCTGAGTCGACGGAGCTTGACGTTCTGAAGTCGCGAAATAGAATCACCCGTTCTTCCATTCGTTTGCATGTTGCAATCGCGCCCGCAATCTAGTTGACATGTGGAAAGGGCACATGTGCTAATGGGATTTTCAGTATACTGCTATCAAACGAGCAACTCGTCCTGAGTGTTGTCGATAACGTGAAGAAACGCATTTGTCGGAGTCCGCTGATTGTGGACAAAATCGAGGCAGCAATGCTCTATGCATGCCTGTCGACGGTAGTCTTCGCAGACCTCAGTGCTGTCTGGAAATGACTGGAGCTCCACCTCAGCAATCCTGCGTTCTGAGGCAATGTTGTCTTGATGGTTGTCTGAGAATTCGCTGCAATGTCGCTGTTATCGTTGCAGTTCGTGTCAATCGTAGTCGGCCTCGCCGTGATTGATAGGAGCGGCTCTAGGCTTGCCAGTGTCCGTGGAGTTAGTTCCTTGTCGTTGCAATCAAGCTGCAATAGTCTTCTAAGCGCGTGGCTTACGAGACCATCCATGCACGCTACTGAGTGTTGACGATATCGACACCCATGTCGATATCGACTAATGGACGCCTCGTCAAGCGACTTCGTGACACCATATGCTGACAAGTGCTGAATGCCAGC
>JAASFW010000073.1:0-44856 GCA_023334005.1 Globisporangium orthogonon
AAGAATGCGCCACCAGATTCGTACTGTCACATCCAGTGTTCGAGGGTCGATGTATTTGCGCAGTGCCTTTGCGTGGGCTTCGAGTTGTTTCGGCTGGATCGCTTCGCCTGGTTCATGCCTTTGGAATGGGTGTCGAGACTTTGTTGTTTGTGATTGGAGTGCTAAGTCCCTGCCGAGTTGTTTGGACGGGATGTGCGGGAACCAGTACGTCTTGCGTGAGGTTGATACTCGCCATGGTAGTAGCACTGGTTGTCGGTCGGCGATTTCTTCAATGAGATCCGTGTCGACACCGTAGGGGAGTAGCCGGTCAAAGACTTGTGTGAGTTGCTTGTACAGAAAAAGTTACGCATGGTTTTCCAGTACCGTAAAGGAAGTCGAATTCCGTAATCAAATATTAATCTGTTTAACAGGGTATAGCATACTAGAGGGCATTTCTCAAACTCTCGGCGTTCTGAAATGATTCTTACGTTAAAAACGATATATTCTTGGCGTTTTGAAAAAATACTTACTTTAAAAACGATATTCATCTTTGGCGTTTTGAAATGATTTTTACATCTAAAGCACAATGTTTTTAACCTGTTTCTAAATGTTGTAGTTTTCTGTTTAAATTTGCATACACTCACCAGCAAGACGAAGCGCAGAATGGGCGACAGCCGCCGCGCGCAGCTCGAGCAGTGGCGACTCGCGCGCGCGCGGGCGCCAACCGCGGCGTTGTCGTCCGCGCCATCTACTTCGTCTCAGTCGCTGCCGGGGTCCTCGGTAGCAGCGACCGCGCCAGTCGTGGTGCTCGGTCGGCGGAAGAGCGCGCCGCGAACGCGACCGGCACTCGCGACGCCCAGGAAGCCGGCCGCAAACACTACCACCGTCGCCGGCAGCGAGCAGAGTGGCGACGCGCAGGCCGCGAGAAGCATAGGCATAGGCGGCGAGCGGCGCGGGGGCACCAAGCGGCGCAAGAGCTTCCTCTCACCTGGCGCGTTTGCTCCGTCGCTGGCGGGCGGCGCCCAGCGCGTGGCGACGCCGAGTCGTTCCACCGCTGCGGCTTCGCGCACCGCGGGAGCGTCAGACGGCGGCTTTGATACGCCGGACGACGACGATGGCGATGATGGTAATGATGACGACGACCCGCGTGTGAAGACGCGGCGCTCGAACGACTCGCAGGGTCTCGGGGAAACGAGCGAAGACCGGAGCCTCGACGGCTCGGACGTGCTCGGGGGACAGCTCCCGCTCGTGGTGATGGTGGATGCCGGTGAAGAGGCGAAGACGCAGGCGACGCAGCTCGGGCAGAAGACGCTGTCGCTCGGAATGGTGCAGCGTGGCAGCGGCCCGCAGCGCGTGCTTAAGAGTGACGCGGGCGCCGCGGCTGCGGCTACGGCGAATGCGAACACGAATGCGACGATCGACGAAGAGGAGCGCGCCGACGCTGACGCTGACCCACAGGACGCAGTCAGCAGGCTCGAGCCCGTAACGCCGGTTAGCAAGGAGCGCAGTCGGTCGGAGACGCTTCCGGCGCAGGGGGAGAAAAAGATTGGCGCGCCACAGCGCGTGGCCGTGCGCTCAAGTGCGCCGACCGCGCTGAACGCGTCGCTCCTGTCGTTCGGCCGCACCTTCAAAACATCCCTATCGAACCGCAAGTCGCTCGATGACGCGTCGGCGCGACCGCTGCGCACGCTCAGCGAGCGCTTGGCGGAGGACCGGAACTTTGACATGGACGACTTCGCTGTCACGAAGAGTCTTGGGAAAGGCAAGTTTGGCAACGTGTACCTGGCGAAGGAGCGGCACTCGAATGTGACAGTAGCGCTCAAGGTGCGTCCAGATGAACAGATAGGTAAACACGGAGCTGCGTGGCCGTCTCTGATTTGTAGCATTACGGTGCAGGTCATTTTCAAGTCGCCTCTCCTCCACGAGGGCGGGATCAGCAACTTGAAGCGCGAGGTGGAGATCCAGTCGCGTCTTGACCACCCCAACATCATCCGACTGTACGGCTACTTCTTCGACGAGTCCTGCGTGTACCTCGTGCTCGAGTACGCGACGCAAGGCGAGTTGTACAAGCAGCTGAGCAAGCAGTCGCACTTCTCCGAGTCTGCAGCTGCTCACTACGTGGCGCAAGTGGTCGACGCGCTGCGATATTGCCACGAGTGCAAGGTGATCCACCGTGACATTAAGGTTCGTTCGCTCGCTCGCTTGTCTACTGACTGTCGTGCGCTTCGAAGGCGCCGCAAATCGACGACGACGACGCAGTTGACACTCACTCATTATCTGTTACTAGCCGGAGAATTTACTGCTGGGGAACAACCACACGGTGAAGCTGGCGGACTTCGGCTGGTCTGTGCACGCGCCGAAGCCCCACGACAAGCGGCAGACGTTCTGCGGGACGCCAGACTACCTCAGTCCCGAGATGCTTTTAGGGCACCCGTACAGCTTCGAGACCGATGCGTGGAGTCTCGGGGTCTTGACATATGAGCTGCTCATCGGGACGACGCCGTTCTACAGCGAGAACCAAATGGAGATGTTCAAGCGGATCGAGATGGTCGATTACGCGTTTCCAGAGTCGCCAGCGGTGTCTGATGCCGCAAAAGGCTTCGTTGCCGGGCTGCTCAAGATGAAACCGGAAGCGAGAATGAGTCTGGAAGACGCTGCACGGCATCCGTGGCTGCGAAATCGAGCCCCCATCTAGCTTCGTGCGCGCGCGTACGCTCCGCGCCTGGGTCCCTAACTCGTCAGCCGTTGTTATGGTTATGGCGTCGTCACGCTGTGACCGTACCGCGAACTGCGTTGCGTTCCTTCCTCCCCATCTACTCGTTCTCGAACCCAACTCACCGATCAAAGCAGAAGGTATTTATCTTGAACTGTGTACACGACTCCATCCATTTGCATCTGGTCATCAAACTTTCATCAGCACAGACAACTACCGCAAACCCTCAACCAACCACCTCCGCTAACATGAAAGCTAACGGCTCAGCGACAACGCACATCCGTGAGGATCTGGATGATCTGATCGACTGGAAGTGCTGGGAACGCAAACTGGAGATCGGCGAGCGAGCAGCCGTACTTGTGCTTCTTGTTCAGTTGTTCGTACACCAGTTCTGCGGAGTCAGTGTGTGAAAGAGTGTTAACCTCCCTCCCTCACTTAACCAGGGAACCTGACAAGGATGACGCACGACTCCACTCCTCAGCGGACTTCTCCGGCACTTGTACGGTGCCCGATCCCACACGGAGCTCGAAGACTGCGAGTCCGTGGCTCTCTTCCTCTACTGCACTGAGAAACTGGCGAAAGTGGCGCGCTGCCGTCGTCGACGCATTCACAGTGTTGGTCGCAGACGCTGCAGAGGGGAGCAGCTTCACCAGCGGCTCCACCTGCAGTACAGACTGCAGGCTCGCGTACTTGCGGACAGCACTGACAATGGCGGTTGTCCGCCCGTTGATCAGGATGCGGTCGTTCACGCGGATGATCGAGTATGGGGGCACATTGAGACTGCGCAAGTGAGCGCGAACAAGTGCATCCGTGAGATCTCGCACAAGCAGCAGCTAAACTTCAAAGTGAGAGATGCAGAGCGCACCGGATCTCGAGAGTTTTCACTCCCTTCTCGATGTCTTGCTGGTCGGACGGCGATACATTGAACTGGTACTCAGCCGCTGGCAATACAGACGTTCGCACAGGCACCGCGACATTCGAAGACGCCATCCCGATCTGCTGGCTTATGGGTCGCTGCTGTTGCTGCTGCCGCACAGGTAGCTCTCTCGGCTTCTCGATGATAATCGGCTGAGGAGATTGCTCGCTCAGTGTTCGCTGGCGACTGGCAGAGGGTGACGCGAACATGTTTTTCCGCTTTGCGCCAGCACTCGTTGTGAGCACGCTGGGAAAAGGGAGGAGCGCGAACTGCACGGCGTCTGGTGCGCGGATCTTGTTGCCATGCTCCTGGTGCCTGTAGACACTCATTGACATCGCTAGAGTTACTGAGGTCACGAACACCTCAAACGCATGGGAACTTGAGAAATGGTCGCACAGCTGAAGAATCTCGAGCATCCGCAGACTCTCGGCGTTCGGGTCTCTCAGGACAGCGAGGCTGAAGACAGCTGACAGTTAGCCTTGACAGAGTATTGCCATCATCATCAACAACAACACGCAGATCGCAGCACGCACTGCGTCGCGTCGATCCAGCGGGAGGGATCTGCAGTCTCCACAAGAGATCCGAGACAATCGACCTAGCAACAGGCATGCTGTTAGTTGTGCACACAGCTGAAGAACAAAACGGTGCATGGCTGCAGCCAACCAGTTCGCCGACGCGCAGCTCCGAGGCGTCCGCGAACAGGTCCGTCGCGGATATCCGCACGCGAACAGCTCCGGTCCCATCGTCTGTCGGTCCAGAGTGAGAAGTAGCTGTCGGTAATGACAAATCCTCGCCGCTAATGAGGTAAGAGTCACTGTCACACCGATCTCAAGGTCGCAGCTCTGCGCTGTCCGCGACAGCTGCGTGCAGATCCCCAGCACGCGCACGCGCGCGAAGTCGCCGGCGCCGTCGCCCAGCTGCGACGCGAGCAGTCGCGTGTGCGTGGAAACACTCATTTCGCGCCCCCGGTAGCCGCGTCTGCGCCACGATTGCGCTGCTGCTGGTAGTGCAAGTGGTGGAACAGAGCGACGAAATTGAGAATACTACCGGCGTAAAGCAAAAGATCCGCTGGCTCCTGTTGGTGCGCGAGCAGCTCCATGGCCACCCCTGAAGTAGACGGATGCTGGAACCAGAGCGTTTGAAGCTAAATGATCCCCTAAAGACACGTTCAAGCCACAGCTCGTGTGTACAAACACCTATAAGAACTTAGATCAGGGCGTTCTGGTGAGCTGTATCGCTTCCTTCACGCTGAGCGAATGAGGAGCCATCGACAGAGAAGAAGTGACACAAAGAGCTCGCGAGAGAAGCGCTTTGGACTTTCGAGACAAAGACTGGTGACCTCCTTCTCCTTAGACGACATCCATCCGTCTCGCGCCGCCCCTCCACTGAGTACGAGTGACGCTGTTGCCGACAGAGCGCTTGGCTATGCTTCGTCCTCGGCGACACGAAGCTCATTGAACTGCGAGTCCGGGCTGCCAGCCCACATGCGCAGATACCGCACGCCACCGTGGCGCTTCTGTGGTTGCAGGTCCTTCATGGCCACGCGCTGCTCCTGGTCTTGGATGCGGTCCAAGTAGCCGAACTGCCGCCCCGCCGCCTCGCGCACCTTCGCGCGTTGCCTCCAGTCGCGCAGCCGCTCCTCCTGAACGCGACTTGCGGCGTACTCCTGCAGATGAGTCTGCGCGCGCTCGAAGCGCGCCTGCCGGATCTTCTCGCGCGCCGCGAACTCGACTGAGCTCGTGGCGGGCTGCTCTCGGGAGAGATCACCCGAGTTTTGTCCACGCTGCATGGGGCTGTAGGCGTTACCCGTGGTCGTACGGAACCGCTCTAGATCCGAGAGAAAGAGTCCCGAGTCGCGCGCCACCCCGTCTCCACCGAGACCCACGCGCGTCCAGTCTGTTCTCTGCTTGCGTCGGTGCTGGAAGCGGTCCTGATCGACTGGCGAGATCGGATTTACCTCCGGCCCACGACTTGGACTGAGTCCCTCTCGACCACCACCACTACTACGACCTCGCAGCGATCCGAGCGTCGGCACCGACTTGGATCCGCTCAGTACTCGGCTCGGCGACGGTGGTGTCTGGAAGAGAGGCTCGGCAGCGATTCGCTTGGTCAAGCTCTCCGGGAGGCAGCCCGTGGACTCGAATACTCCACGCGTCGTCTCTTCTCTCTGAACAATCGACTCACACTTCGCAAAGTAGTTAGGGTCAACTTCCTCTCGCGGCGTGAGTTTCGCGTTCATTTTCTGATGCAGCGCGGTGAGCGCCTTCTTGCGGCCGTTGTCCAGCAAGTCAGTCGGGATCTCACGCTTGCCCACACCAAAGTACTGCACGAACTCCTTCATGCTGATGAGCTCGTCGCTGTTGCGATCGATCATGCGGACCATCTCCTCCATCTCGTTCGGGTGCATCTGAAGCTTGAGAAAGTCTTTCCCGAGCGCGCTCTTTACCTGCTCGTACGAGAGGACACCGTCGTTGTCCGTGTCAAACTGCTTGAAAGCGTGCATCAACAACTGTTCGTTCTTGCCGCCGTGGATGCTCACGTCCAGCCCGTGCAACTCCGCCAGCTGCACATTCACCTTGCTTCGCAGCTCTTTCATCCGTTCACGGGATCTCGGTGAGAGCTCCAGAGGGGAGCGATACTTGAGCGCATGGGACGATCCAGGATCGCTCGTGATGCAATCGTCATCGCCAGTCTTCCCCGAGCTGAAACTTCCTGCCTCGCTCGCCACGAACATCTGAGCAAATTCCTGGTATTCCATCGCGTTGTCACCGTTTGTGTCGACATGGGCGTACATCGCACGAGTCTCTTCCGGCGAGAGTCCCACCTCGGACGCCTCCACCATATTGAAGAACCGCTGGAAAGAGATGACCCCGTCACCGTCACTGTCGAACGCCTTGAAGACAGCGTGCATTGATCCGTACTTCTTCACGAATGCCTCGTAGAGCAACCTGCGGTTCTTCACAAACTTCGCGCGCTGTTTCTTCGCCTTTGTGTCGCTCTGTTCTCGGTGTCTCGCTTTCGCATCTCGCTCCACGGCTGTGCCGACACCGTTGATAGTGGCTTGCGGAGATTGAGCCTCAGTGCTGATGGCTGTCAAACGCGTCAACGTGGTTCGAGCTCCGTGTGGTGTGCGGGTATTGAGTGCTGCTTCCAGGCGACTGGCACTGCTGCTCAATGTCATGGAGTGAAGACGTCGGAATTCGGTGCGCACGACATGCACGTCTCCCCCAGGTGTTCTCTCCCCGCTGGACTCGCCTATACGAAAGTCGTTTCCTGTAACAGCGGTGGGAACCGTGGCTCTGAGTAGCTCGATGTTCGTGGCGCAGACTCGGCGAGCAGCGTCCAGATCGTCCTTGCCAGCTTCAAACTCCGCCGAAGATGGACTCTTACAGAGGTTCGTCGCACCAACTTGAAGGCGCTTTCGCTGACGCGGAGGCAATTCGGCATGCGAGATCACGGCGCCGGAGCTCGGACTCGCCGGTGCTCGGACCGGCGACGCGGATCCGTCCCGCGGGCACCGAAAGTTCTTCCGCTGCAGCGCCATGCTCGTCGATGTTGCCGCCAATTCAAAGTTGGGAAGTGCTATTATCAGTTCGAAGAATGAAGATGCGCGTTGCGTTCGACCTGAAGTGCAACGTGACCGTGACAGTGAACGTGACGACATGGAGCAATGACTGTACTTCAGTTCTTCTTTGGTGCTACATTGACACTCCTTTCTTTTTTCCCTACGTCCTCCTGGGAACAAAGCCGATGGCGACAAGGGTGCGCCTTGTGTGCGTGAAGTCCATCTGCACGTCAACCTTTGCCTGGAACGACGTCAGCTTTTGCATGGAAAAAGTTGGCGTGTGAATAGACTTCGAGCTCTGCGGACCTGTCGGCGTCGAAGTTGGTTGACACCTTCAAAACACGATCTTATTCGTCTCGAAACCTGTTTGCAGATCTTGTACAGCTGGACCTCGTCGAGAAACAGATCCACTTTCGCCAAGTCCTTGTACCCGGGACTGCCGCACAGAGCATCAATGAAGATCACATGTCCTACTGCAGGACCATGAACCACCTCGCTTGATCTTCAGTGCACACCGCGTTCCTCGTCTTCAGGACCGCGAAATTGAGTCGCAGCATCTCGCACCGAGCGAGGTAGCATTCCACAGCGTTCGCGATTACCAGGTTGAATCAGAAAGAGATCTCGCTCAGGCCAATGCATACAGCTATGCATGTGCCTACCAGAAGGTTGTCTTCTTGGTGCTTCATCCGGTGTCGTCGCTGACGATTATCTTGCTCTCACCGAGCTTGCGCACTCGGCCGCCTCGAAAAGATCCACGAACACCTCCAAGAAGTTCGTCGTCATCTCACGTTTCGTGACGCTAAAGTCAGTGACGTCATTCCTGATCTGCAGACGATTGCGCATCCTCAGACTCCAGGTTTCGTACGAAAATGAAGGCTCGCTCGTCGCCACACTCTTTGTCGTACCGCTCCATACTTCGCAGGTTGTGTCGACAACTTGTACTGATCCTGTCCACCAGTCGCTCATTCTTGACCGCTGTGCTTGCGAGGCGACTACAGATATTGCCTTACAGTGCGCGCTTGACCTTCTTCTTCTGCTTGACGTCGTCCGTGTATCCGCTCCTCCCGATCACGCGCTTCCTCTCCACTGCCGCCGCGTTCTGCTCTACGTGCCGCACTGGCAGCGTCTTCTCAAGCGTGTCGGCAAGCGCGCGATTGAACTCTGTTCGCTGCTTCAAGCTGTGCGTGGGACCAATCACAAACGACGTCTTCCCGTCGGCAACACCACGCGGGAGGATGCGCCCCTCCGTCACCGACACCCACTCGGATCCGCTCGCATCCCATAGAGACAGCCGCAGCAGCACGTACTTGACCACCTGTCCGCTCTCGTGGAACACATCGACCACGACGCCGTCATTCCAGCACCCGTTCCGATCCAGCACGTCCACTTCGTCGCCGACCTGAAGCGTCAGCGCATACTCGACCGACGCAGCGACGCACTGCGCCTCCTCCTTGTCTCTACAATACTTTAAGCTATGTGCGACGAGATCCGCTCGCAGGCTATGGAACACGGGGACGCGTCTGGGCGCCTGGACTCTCTCGTCTCGCTCGTCGCCGCCCTCGCGAGGGGGGTACAGCCGCCGATACAGAGCTTCGATGCGCTTCGACAACCTCTCTTCGTGATCAATCACGGAGGAGCACTGGGCGTACACACCAGCGCGCTCGTACACAGTCTGCGCGAGTCTCCAGTTGAGCATCGATAACGGGATTAGCCTCGCAAGCGACGCCGCAATCTCGTGCGAGATCTCGTCCTCCTCGATAGCAGTTCCGTAGTTCGGCAAGCACGTGATATCATCTTTGCCGTTGCCCCAGAGCGCCATCGCGATAGGGAGCGACGTACTACCTCCTTGCTGAACCGGGTCATACTCCTCCTCTTCGTCCGTATCCGCGTCACCGCTGCTCTTTCCATTCTTCTGCTGTTGCTCGCTCGCCAGTTGTGCTAGTGCCACCGTCTCCTCTCTCCACCGACTCGAAACCGTATTACGGCTTATCGACGCCGGGTGAACGGCCTCGAAGTCCATCTGAGTGCATACGCAGCGCGTCACTCGCTCAGTTTCCTGAGCTCACCATCATCCACCAGCGCTCATGCGACGTACCGTTGGACTCTTCATGATCCAGGAACCCCATGCCGCAGGATGGCACTGTTCCACCGGGGTCAATGGGAGGATGCTCTTAGCGAGACTGCTTGGCGGAGCTTTGGCGTTTCGCTTTGAGTCATCCGCGTCGCCGCCACTCTTGTCTCCAGCACCAGGCGTAGGCGTCTTCGCGTCGTCACTTCGACTGGTCTGTTGACGACGCGACTCGGCTTCCAGTTGGCTAATGTAACGTTGGAACAGGTCGTCGTCGTACCCGTGAACGAGCTCGTGATTCGACAGCAGCGTGTCCTGGTCGCCAAAGCCGCGCTTCTTATCCGGCAAGTACCCGTCGCGCTTCCGCTGCGAGTGGAGAAAGCTCTCCTCCTCCCACACGTCGCGGTAGTGTCGCCCGCGCCGCAGCGGACGGACGCGTGCGCTCGTCCAGTCACTCGCGTCGCGGAGCATCGCCGCCAGCTGCGCCGTCTCTTGCTCAACGCCTCTGCACGCGCCGATGTTGGCGGCGATGATGTTGGCGCAGCTCTTCCGCACGCGCTCCAATTGGTCGAGGTTCTCCTGTCCTAGCGGGTCGTAATACACGTCGCACATGCTCCAGTCCCACGCGACACCACCCTCGCCCGACGCCGAAGGGTACAGCGCCGCTGATTCATGAAAGAGCGGCGAGTCGGGTGCCTCCAGCTCTCGGTCTGGCTGCTCCTGCGTCGTCACATCCTGGAACTGCGGCGGCGCGCAGACGCCATTGCGCTTAGGTTTGGGTTTATTGCCCGAGAACCCGAGACGCTTGGCGCGCTTGCGCTTGCGTGGCACATCTGGCGGCTGCGGCGGGCCGTCTTCCACCTCCTCCTCCTTCGCAGCAGCAATTGTAGTTGCAGCGCTCGCACCAGTCGGTTCGTCCGCGGACGCGCTGCCGGTCTCATCCGTCGCAGCGTCCGAGTCGTCGGACGCGGCCACCAACTCCTCTTGCACACTCACCAGTGAGCGGCGCGTCACATACGTTGGTGCAGCGTCTGTGGCAGTGAGTGCTGCTGCTGCTGCTGTGTGCTCTGCAGGTTCCGCGACGTTGTCGGTGTCGCCGTTACAATTGGCGACAGAGCACGAGACGCTTTGAGAAGGTTGGGGAGACGAAGCTGTGTCAGCACACGCGCCTGCAGCAGCTGAGGAAACTGCGGTGGGGAGCGCCGGCGGCGGCGGCGGCGGCGGCGGCGCGCGAGCGATCTGAGACTCCGCCATGACCGCTTCCTCCTTCCCTTCCTTTTTTGGGACTTGCGGACCCTCCGCTTAAGGAATCCCTCGAGTTTGTCACTACCAAGAAATATACTCGAACATACTGAAAAATCAAGATCTGATAGGCACGCGGCGACCTTTAGACGCGCGGCAAATGGGTTTGTTGAGAACTGCGAGATATGCCAAGCCGTTCGAGTTTGACTCACACCTTCGACCGCTTCACGTCCACAATCTCCACGTCGTCATCGTCATCGTCGTCCTCTAGACTACCCTTCGTTTCTTCCGCAGGATCCGCTCGAAATCGCTTGTGCTGGTGTGGACCGGCCGCCGGCGCGTCCACGATCTCAAAGTCCTCGTCCTCGTCCTCTTCCATGTCCTCATCCTCCTTCTCGCCCGCCGCAGACGGTACTAACTCGGCTTGCTTCGCGCTATCGAGCTTCTGCACGTCACCGCCGAGCGCGAACAGCTCGGTCGCCTTCTCACCGAACGACGCCTCCTCCCGGTGCAGCACGCGGATCGAGCAGCGGAAGTCCTGCGAAAAGTCCTCGATCGAAACCACCGTGTCGTGGCGGATGCCTTTCCCAGGCAGGTCCACCAGCAACTTCCCCAGATTCACCGCCAGACTCTCCTCCGCGTCCTCACCCTCCTCGTAGATCGTGTTCGAGCCGATCGAGACCGTCGGCTCGTTCACGCCGAGCTTCTTTTTCAGCACTTTGTCCACGAGGTCGCGCAGAAGCGTCTTGTTAGTGTCGATCGTCAGCTCCACCATGTGCTTCGAGCACACGTAGCACGCGGGATTCGGCTGTGAAAGAGACACAGGGTTGAGAAGCACGCCGCGGGAGTCCCACGACCGGTTGCAATATGTGTAGCTGCACGCCTCACTCAGCGGCTTGTCCGCGCGCAGGATCTTGAACGCCTCGAGCACCTGGATACCCGCCACGATCGCATTCGTCGTCGCGATGGCCGGGATGATGTTGCCGGCGATGCCCTTGCAGCTGTACAGCGACTCCATCGGAATCGTGAACACTGCGGCGCGCAGGTTCGCCGCCGCGGTGACGAACTCCATCGCGACCGCGTCGTCCTTGTCGAACTCGTAGCTCCCAAGGTGCGCGCGCGCCTGCTCCGACTGCAGCATCTTGACGATGCACGCGAAGAAGCGCTTGACGCACTCCGCGACGCTCCACACGTCGCGATCGTTCCAGGCCTTCGCCTGCTCCTGCACGCTCACAGCATCGAGCGTAAGATTCTGCACGAGCGTCGCGCCGAGGATCTCCTCGAGCACGAGCGGCTGCGGGACCTTGGACGCAGTCTTGTACACCTTCATCTCAAGCTTCTTCTTGATCTCAAACTCGAAGAGACCGCGGAAGACACTCTGCGCGTACGCGAGCAGCGCCGCCGGATCAAACGCCATGTCGGCGGGGCGCGCGACCTCGTCCATGAATGCCGACTTCTCCTCGCCGCTCTGGTCCTCCCAGAGCATCGAGTCCTCAGTCTTGCCGAAGAGCAGCTTGTAGCACTCCTTCGCCCACACGATGCAGTGCACCATCTTGTCGGGCGTACTCCGGATCGTGCAGATCGGATACACCTTCTGCGTCACCTTGTCCGTGCACTCGTAGCACTCGGTCTCGCCCTTCTTGATGACCGAGACCTGACCGAGGTATCCGGTCGTGCCGCTCTCGATCAGAGGTGTGTTCGTCGCGAGGCAGAGGCGGTTCACGTGCTTGCGCGCGTCGATGTTGTCGAGTGCATTGAGCACGAGCGCGAACTGCTGGAAGTAGTCGATGCCGAACTGGCTCGCCTTGATGTTACCGTGGTGCGCCGTGATGCGTGCACGTGGATTGAAGCGCAGCGCGATGTCACGCGCTACAAGTGCCTTGGGCTGGCCCACATGGTGCGCGCGGAAGAGGAACTGCCGGTTGAGGTTCGACACGTCGATCGTGTCCAGGTCGATGACCTCGATGGTCTCGAAGCCGCTCAGCACGAGATTCTTGAGCAACTCGCAGCCTGGAAAAGCCGTGGGCCGAGCAAGGCAGTCATTCGTTCAGTCGGTCAGTCAGTTTGGGCATCAGTGAGGCCAGGTGAGCGATTGATCGATCGACCGCCCGCAACCCACCGATGCCACCGGCGCCGACCACGAGGATCTTGGCGTTCTGCACTTTACGCTGTAGGTCAGCGCCCTACGTTCCACACAAGGCAGGAGTGTCAGTATACAGGGGAGAGACAGGCTGCTGCTCGATATTCGCACGCACACACAGAGACAGACATATGCACGCACCAGCGCCGCGGTGAGCGCGTCCTGTTGCTGCGGCGCCATGCTCGACGAATGTCTACTTTTACGAAATCCGTGGACCCCAGATATCGAAAAATGAAAAAGCATGGAAACGTGGTGTGGTCCACTGCGTGAAGAATGCAAGCCAAAAAGGCCAGTTACGTTGAACAAAGCGCGTGTGAGCTGGACCGAGCGAGCGAGCGAGCAAGAGAGCAAGAGAGCTCTTGCTGTGGCGGCGGCGGCGGAGTGCGTGTGTGCGCGAAGGGCGCTTTCCCCTCTTAATCCCCCTCCCCCCTCCCCCTCTCGTCCTCCTCCCTCCCCCTTCCCACTCGTTCCCCTCCACCTGAAAGCCCCACAGGCGCTACCATGGATACCAAGAAGACCGATGCGCTCGTGGACGTCATCCGCGCGATCCTCGGGCCGAGCGACCGCAATCTATCAAAGGAGCGCATCCTGGCGCTGCTCGCGGCCGCCGGCAACGACCCGGACAAGGCTGTGGACCTCTACTTCCAGGCTGAGGCGGCCAACGGCGCCGAGTTCAAGCAGAACGACGTCGAGGGCGACGTGGACGACGACGTTCCTGCCGCCACTGACTGGCCTCCGCAGGCGGCGGAGCTCAGCGACCTTCTCGGGGGCGACGTTAAGAAGCCCGTCATTCTCGACCTGCTGCGCCGCACGAACAGCAACCTGCAGAAGGCTGTGGAGATCTACTTCGCCGAGCACGGTGCGGACGGCGACGACGATGATGACGAGAGCGACGACGAAGACGACGGCGCCCGCGCCGCTGTGACTGCGTCCGCGGCGAGCCACAACGCGCTCTTCCCCGCGCTGACGCCGCGCTCCCCCGCTGCAGTGGAACCAGCTACGTCGTCTGCCGAGCTCCCTCCGACGCCATCGGCGGCCACGCCTATTGCCGCGCAGCCACTCGAGCCGCTCCACCAGCCTGTTGCAGCGCCGGTGACAGCCACAACAGCTGCACCGGAACAACCTGGTACTGGTAACACTGCTGCAGCTGATCCTGAGAATGCCGTCACTGTGCCTGCGGCATCAGCAGACAACGAGGCTCTGAAGGGCCCGGGGACGTACGAGGTGACGATCGTCGACAGCAAAGTCAAGTGGCAGATCGGAACTGTCTTCGGCCGCGCGGTGGTACAATGGGTAGATCCGACCGGCCCCGCCGCGCTGGCTGGCATCCTTAAGTCGGACGTGTTGCTCGCATTCCGCGGCTCGGTGGTTTCGGACAAGAACTGCGCTGCGGTGGTGCGAGAGCTGTCTGCTGAGGTGAGTGGGCATTTACGAGTCCAGAAAATGCGATTCTGAATGCATGAAAAGCCTGATACTCATGCTTCGGTGGTTATCGCGCGAGTGCAGGAGATCCCAGTTCCCTCGACGCTCATCTTTCGGCGCGCTCCAGAGTTAGGACCGCACCACCACCAGCAGGTTCCTGCTGCCGCAAAAAACGTTGATGTGGCCGAACACCAAAACGGTATTGCAGCGCCTGCTGCTGCCGCTGCTGCTGCGGTGGATTCTGCGCCCGAGGTGAAGTCCCCAACTGCAGCAGCAGTGGATACTCTTTCCAGCCAGCCACCAGCTCCAGTCGCAGCAGTGCCAGCGAAAACCGCGCCGAAGGAAGAGATCGACATCGACGAGCTCCCGGATCATCACAAGGAAGACATTGACATCGACATTGACGATGACCTCCCTGAGCCGCCCAAGAAGGATCCCGTCGTTGCCGTCCCTGAGCAGCCGAAGGACGACATCGACATCGACGACCTCCCGGAGCACCACGAGATCCCGAAACCGGAGACTCAGCTTCCCGCTGTGCCAGAAAGCATTGATCCCGTAGCCGTGGCCGAGCCTGCAGCTTCAACTGTTCCCGACGAAGATGTCGTGATGGAGGAGCCTGCGGAGGACGAGGCTGTGCTGGAGAAGGTGGAGCCGAAGTACGGTCTCCAGACGCTTTGTCGTGCTGTGGAGGCAATGGTGGAGGCGATTGGCGACACGTCAGTGGAGTTCAAGGTAATTGTGGACCTGCTGTTGCTGGCGGAGTTCAGCTTGGACCGCGCCGTGAACAACTTTCTGAACGAGGACCGCCTCGCGAGTGACTTCCGGCGCGTGGTCGGGTACAACTGGAACCCTGCAAACCCGTCTGCCTGCTGGGGTAGCAGCGTGTACGCGGCGACAATCCCCGCTGGGCCGCTGGGACTCACGGTTGAGAATATCTTGGAGGTTTGTGACTGCCTGATTCTGCTCCACGAGCAGCTTTGCGCATGCTTTTTTTTTATATCTAGAAATGTGCTCACTGGATTGTTATGTGTGTGAACACAGCGAACAATTGTGGTGGACATCAAGCCAGGTGGCTCCGCTGAACGTGCGGGCGTAAAGCGCACGAGTTGGCTCGTCGCGCTGAACGGGGTCGAGATCACGCGCCTGACGCACAAGGAGACGCTGCGCATGATTGAGACGGCGTCGCGGCCGCTGCAACTGCAGCTGATCATTGTGCCGCAGGACGAGTACAAGACCCTCCGCAAGCAGCTTTCGATGAACATCCGCCAGCAAAAGACTGAGCGGCCTGTCCCTGAGCAGGACCGCATGTCGTTCCGTGTGTTCCAGCTGAAAATCCACCAAGCTGTACTGGTGTTCCCGAAGGCGGTCGCGGTCGCGCTGTTTCAGTATTTGAGCACGGATGAGTACCACCCGCCGACGCTCGACAGTTCGTATCCGAACCCGCTGAACCAGTTTATCGCGTCGTCCGAGGACTGGGAGCGCATCTTACTGCAGGAGACGCGTCAGATGCAGGAAGAGCGCAGCGGCGAGATGTGCACGGAGCGCCGCTTCTTGCTCAACCTCTTCTCGCAGATCCACGAGTACGACGACAAGGGCGAAAGCACAGTCATCCGTACGATTCAGTTCCTTGGGTGGCTCGCGAAACGTGCTGCGGAGATGAAACAGTTCGCGTCGAGTAAGACAGCGGCAAATGGGACGAAGTCCGGCACGATCGGGCTCTTCGAGCAGCGGTACACGCTGCTGCTGAGTGTGATCCTGCATGTGCTGGAGAGCCTCTCGATCATCGAGAACCATGCGACGTGGGATGTGATGGTGAGCGCGTTCAAGATGGTGATTCCCTCGCTCATGCCCAGCGATGTGGGCTCTCTCCTCGTCCCGATGATGGCGCGCCACAGCATCAGCTCGAGTCCGACTGCTCGCATCGTGCCTATTTCGCTCGTTGCAATGGTGTACCCTCACGTAAGCGAAGACGTGCCGGTGCAGCTACGCGGGATGTTCGAGCGCATGTGCAGCGATGACAACCCCTTGGTCCGCCGCGCAGTGACGTCTGTGATCGCCGATCTGGCGAACGCTGCCGGTCCGTCTGCGGCTGCGTGGTCGGTGGGGCTGCTGGAACGAGCCACCGCGGACAGCCACGACATCGTGCGCATCTTTGCTGTGAAGAGTTGCATCCAACTGGCGACGAACCTCCGCGCCATCCTGAGCTCCAAGCCGAGTGTGACGCATGAGGAAGTCGAGCAGTCGCTGCGCCTTTTGCACATCCAGATGGTGCCGATGGTCAACACGTACGCGTCGGATTCGTCGTGGCAAGTGCGCCTGGAGGCCGCGCGTACACTTCCAGCCTTCTGCCGCGCATTTGGCGCGGAGTACACGGACATTTTCGTGGACCACTTCGTTGCGATGGTGCGCGACCCAACAGTGGAGGTGCGCAAGGCGTGCGCGGAAGGCGGGTACTTGCTGAGCGACGTGCTGGTCGAGTTGGCTCTTCGGAGAGAAACGGGTGCCGCGACTGGCGAAGACGAGTGGGAGAAGCTGAAACGCCTGTCGTTGAAGGACAGCACGGACGAGCTTGTGGTCGCCGCTCAATTGAAGATCATGCGATCAGTGCTGCCTGCGACGTACCGGCTCGCGACAGATGTCTCCGTTGCGGTTCGCCAGGAGCTAGCAAAGACTGTCGGCAAATCCTTGCAGCTTGTCGGTGGTGCGTACTACAACGATCTGGTGCCGATCTTTGCGGAGCTGCTGGACGACAACCAGGACGCGAACGTGCGCGCCGCGCTGCTGGAAGAGGTGGTCCGGTACTTTGAGAGCTCGTCAGAAACGATTGGACCGATGGTCTTCCCTGTGCTACACTCGCTGCACGTGTCTCCGCAGTGGCGCGTGCGCGTGAAGTTTGTGCAGTGCGTCACGTCGTGGGCCGCACGCACGGACGGCGCCGTGGTGCCACTGGAGTTTGCGGATGGGTGTCTGCAGCTGCTGTCGGATCCGGTGCACGACGTGCGCGCGACGGTGTGCAGCACGCTGCCGGTGTTAGTGAAGTCGTTAGGTAGGGAGTGGCTCGCGGAGAAGGCTGTGCCGCGCATTGCGGCGTGCCTGAAGGCGACGTTCCACGGTCGCGTGACGGGTCTGGCGGCACTGGAGCTGCTCGCGAGCGAGCTGAAGGAGATCGAGAAGCTGCGCGAGGTGGTTGCGAGTGTCGCGGAGGAGTGCAAGTCGAAGACGGCAAACTTGCGCTTCCGGGCACTGCGCACGCTCGGCGTGCTTGTGCCGGTGCTCAACGACCCGAGCACGACGGAGAACACATTAGAGATCGTGTGGGACTTGGCGCGCGCGGAGCGGGAGGCCGATCCGGACGTGCGCGAGGCAGCTGAGGCGACGCGCGTGGTGCTCGAGGCGCTCGTGGGCTGAGCATGGGAGGAGGATCCGTCTTTTGTCGCAGAGTTCGGCACGCTCTTTTCTCCGATGATGAATATGCAACTGCGCTAGGTATGAAGCGATGACCAATTATACAGAGCGCAGCTCTAGGTATGAAGTGATGACGAGTTATACAGCGCGCAGCTACGGTTCCTGTTACGCAATTACGTAGCTGCATCCGCACGTGACCCTCTTGCGCGCACATCTCTCCGAGAAGAGCAGGCAGGTCCTCAGCAGTGTTGGTGGCACCGCGTGATTCTCCGTTGAGCCGAGTCCCCGGCGCGGATGCTGCAGCAAGTGCATGTTATTGAGCAGGATACTCTTGACAGTGTTCACGTCGAGATCTTGAACTTGCTCACACGATGGACAGACGAGCATTCCGTTGCTGTTGAGCTGCCGATGCACAAAGCCACGGACCGAGCACGTCTGCGACGTCAGCTCCTCGCTGCACTCAATCAGACACACCTCCAGTCCGCTCCATCTTGCATTTCAGCATCATCTTGAGTCGATAGTGTGTCTAAGCCACTATCGTGCGAGCAGTCTGGACCCAATCCGTCGACGATCTCCAATTGCTCTCGTCGAACCAGCTGCGAAGTCGGAAACGCCGGCAGCAGCACGGTCGAGCCATGGGTCGACACCCACAGCGAACCCTTCTGATACATGGTGTTGGCAAGTCTGGCGACCTTCCACAGCGTGAAGCGGAGTTGCTGGTGGAGACGACACTTACCGCAGTGGATGTCGTCACGAGTCCCATGTCGTGCGCGCTTCTCCCACTCAGTTCCCCCTACCTTTTCACTCTCTCCCCTGCAAGGCTCCAGCGACCGACAGTTTGCAGCAAACGATGGCGCGGGTGAAAGTAAGGCGCTTCGGTGTTTTGTTTTGAGCATTGACGACGTTTTGTTGGTTTCGCATCTTTTCAGTAAGGGTGCATACTTGTGTAATACTTTCTGGTCACTCTTGGAGCATTGTGTTCCCCGACAATCGGTGTCCGAGCTCTGCCAGGGTCGCCTCGCAGACATCGCGTCCACAAACTCCCGCCGTGGGCGAAACGATGAGCAGCACCAGCGCCTCATTGACGTTGGATAGCTGGTCAAGGTGTACACGCCGATGACCGTGACAGAGGGGACAGTCGCCGCGTTCTAGCACGACGCCGCGGGATCGTTTTTAGTCACAAGACCCGCATACGCGTACTGACTGATACCTGCAATACCAGATCGGAGGACTGAAGAACGAGGCGTCGCCAGGAAGCAGCGTTTACCCTGCAACGGGGCTTCTCCCGAGAGTACGCGTGTCGTTTGTCTTGCGTGACAGAAGCAACCGCGAGCGTCGAGTACCACTTCATGCAAACAAATAAACCTGCTGATTCTTACCCAATAGCCAGTCTTCGAAGGCTTATCCTCTGACGTTGTGCGAGGTCCTCCGCCTCGCCTTGCATCACATCGCATCTCACGCCGCATTAATCAATAACAGCCGCCATGGATGATCCCGCCACCCCCGATCCGGCAGCGGGCACCGCCGCCACTCCTGCGCTCCCCTACGCGCGCGCGTCTCTTGCATCGTCCGCTGTAAGCTCGTGCGTTGACTTTGCAGACGTGCGGGTGAAGCAGTCGTCGCTGACGCCGCGAGAGCACGCGCGCCTCATCCTGCGCCTCTACGGATTGCTCGGCGGCTACTCGCTGCTCGCAGCGTTGCTGCTCGCGTTGATGACGTACCTGAGTTTCTTCGCGGCTGCGATGGACGACGGCGGCGCGACGCCCGAGTTCCTCGGTTGCCGGTCATGGGCATATGGCGACGGCTGCGGTCTCTGGGGAATCGACTGCAGGCCGTTCGAGACCGCGTGGGCAGCGTTCCGGTGTCCGACCAAGTGCAACCTCGGTACCGTGAAAAAATGGACGCTTCGATGCCTCACTTTACTCGCCAGCAAGATGAGCAATGCGGTGGTGGTGCGCTAACTGACGTCGCTGCTTGGACTGCTCCCGCTAGACCGCGACAGCTCTCTCGTTGTTTACGGGTCGGGGCCGTACAGGTACACAACGCGATATGCGCCCTTCTTCACACAGAACAGGCTCTCCAAACACTCACTTACCCCATCGCTTACGCACATGCCAGAGCCGATTCGCGCATTTGCCGCGCAGCCATCCATGCCGGAGTGATCGGGTCCAACGGCGGCTGCGGATTCTACAAGTACTCGGGCGCGGCGGACGCGTTCCATGCGTCGACAGCGAACGGCGTCTCGACCCATGAGTTCCTGTCGTGGTTCCCCAAGACGATCGAGTTCAAGGCTGCCGCGAGCTCCTACTGCACGGACCTGTCGTGGGGGATCATGGCGGTCGGGGTCGTCACGCTCTTCGGCTACGCGCTGCTGCCGCGAACGAACTCGGCGATGCTCTTCTACGTGCTTGTGGGCTGGGGCTTTATGTACGTGCGCATCGTCGGGCAGCCAACCAGCGTTGACTACAAGGACATCGTCGTCAACTCGTTTGCAGAGGTGTTCGTGCTGCTCGCCGCGAGCCACTTCATCTATCATGTGGGGCCGATCCACACATTCCGCGCGTGGCGACAGCTGTCGGTCAGACGCCGCGTGGTGCTCTGGGGACTCTGCTACGTGCTGCCGTTCAATACGTTGCTTCACATGAACTACTTCGCGTATCTGCCGTGGCTCAACATCAACTTGGGCGGCTATCAAGAATCCGAGTCCAACGCATGGTCGTACGTCGCGCTGGTGATTGGCATAGTCTTCGCGCTCTACTGCGCGTGGGTGTTCCTGCGGCAGCTCTGGCGGCTCGACTTGTGGCAAAAGTATCTAGCGGTGTATGGTGCGATCGTGGTGTGGGCTGTGCTCACATGGGGTCTCTTCAACTCGACCTACTTTCACCTGCACCACACGATGCTCGGCGCCATTCTGATCCCGTTCACGCGCTTCCCGACGCCGCTCGCGGCTTTCGCGCAGTCCGCGGCGCTGGGAGCCTTCGTGCAGGGCTACGCAGCGTGGGGGTGGACCGCCTACTTGACGACCATGTGTACGTACTGCTCTGCTCTGTGTCTTCCTTTCTTCTCGAGCGCTTGATGACATGTGTTGACGTGCTTGCACGAAACTAACTCGTGGTTCCTGTGATGTGCTATGTGTTGTGTTCTGATCTGTTGTGACAGCCACGTACTATGCCATGGACAGGCCGAAGGTACCGCCCGTGGTGCTCAACGTGACGGCTAGCTCCGCGAACGTGTCGTGGACGCCACTGCGCGATGTCGACGGCTACTCGCTGCGAATGAACAAAGTGGAAGTGTATCGTGGCCTGGAGACCAGCGCGATTATCTCCCGCCTGCAGCCAAACATGACGTACTTCATCACGGTGGCAGGCGTCGCGAGCTGGGGAACGAACGGGCGAGACGGACCGGAAGCCAACTTCACGACGCTAATGAGTTAGAACGTTGAAGACGCACATGCGTCCACCTACACATCGTCAGCTCTATTTACTCGATCGACGGAATGAAAACGTATGCTTTGCCTTCTGTTGCCTTCGTCGTTCATTGCACTTACTCGAAGGTCTGGGTCAGCAGCTCGTGTCCACGCTTCAACGTCCGCGTCCATTTCCCGCTCACCGGATCCTGCGAGTACTCTGCACTGCGGTATTCGAACGGGTAGGTCGCGCGCAGGTGTCCGGCGTCTTCAAACATCGCCTGGACGACCTCGTTGATCTTCGTGTCGGAGTGTGCTGCGAGTTCGCTGGTTTCCATGAGCAGAGCAGTCCCAACATGGGACTTTGATCAGCGAGAACACCAGTAGCTGCATGTCATGCACCCTACAACGTCGTACCGGAAGTACTCGATCTGCTTCGCACCGAGCTGGTGGAGCTTCCGCAGCGGGAGCGACAGCTCACGGATCTCAGCAAAAAAGCTCTCGTACATGAGCTGCTTCGAAGGCAGCGCCTCGCTTCCGGAGAACACGCGCGCGATCCACTTGGCCTGCAGCTCGAAGCACAGAAATGGCAGGTTCTTGAACGGCAAGCCAATGAACGCTACATCGGGTTCCTCAATCGAGAAGAGCTGCTTGTAGAGCGGCGCGAGCGCGTGGCCAGCATCTGTCACGTGCTTGAGTTCGTCCACGAGAGAGCCTTCGAGCGCCATGTCGTCTACAGGTGACACTGAGATGCTCGGAAAGAGCATGCCTGGAGGGATGAAGTCCGAGACTGAGTAGAGATACCCGGTGCAGTACATGATCACATCCGGGGCCTCCAGCTTCGACTTGTCTGTGAACACAATCGAGCCATCCTCCGCGATATGGTCGATCGGCGGCTTGAGCGTGCGCTTGTCGAGAGCGGACGACGCCGCCTCGGCGGCGTCCTGGCAGGACACGACGACATGTTTGGCGCCAGTATTGACGAGCTCGAGCGAGATGTCCTGTCCGGATGGTCCTCTCCCGACTAACAGCACGCTCTACACAAACGCATGACGTCGAGGGAGTCAGCAATTCCATCTCCAACTTGCAGGTCTTCGTCATTGCTATGCGCGGCCATGCACGCACCTTGCCGACGAATGCGCCAGGCGTACGGTAATTGTGCGAGTGCAGCGTCGTGCCTTTGAAGTGCTGAACGCCCTTGATCGCCGAGAAGAACGGCTGCGAGAAGTGGCCGTTGCACACCAGCAACTTGTCGAACTCTTCGACGTAGCTCTCCACTTGTTGTCCCGATGTGCGGGCAACGCTCACCTCCCACCCAGCGCTGTGCTTGACGACCTGCGTGACCCGCGAGTTGAAGCGCAGGACGTCGTCGACGCAGAAGTGGCGCGCATAGCTCTCGAGGTACTGCAGCACGACGCGATGCGACGGGAAGCTACGCACGTCCGGCGGGAACGGGAAGTCGTCCAGCTGCATCACAGCGGTCGGCAGGTTCGTGTGCAGCGACTGCGAGGCACACGCTCGCGTCGTCAGCAGCGGTCTACCAAAGTATCAAGACCAAATGCACTGTGAGGCTGCGGCGCACACACCTCGTACATGGACGCGTGCGAGTTAGTGTCGGCGTCGTATCTCCAGACGCCGCCGCACGCCGCCGTCTTCTCGAAGACGACGACGCGGTGGCCAGCGGCGCGCAGCACTTTGGCGGCGACTGCATCAGACGGAGCACGGGCGAGAGAGTGCGTGAGGCAGGGCAGGGGCGACGAGCCCGAGTGGCGATAGAGACAGCGAGCAGAGACGCACTGAGGCCGGCCGCGCCGCCGCCGATGACTCCAACGCGCGCGCTCGGCATTTGCGTCCTGGCTGGCGAAAGCGAGAAGGAGAGTGCAGAGAATTGCGGGCGTCACGACATCCCAATGCAAGGGAGCGAGTGTGATTGGCCAATTGGGGCTACCCTGCTGCTGCGCTTTCTCCGCTCTCCAGGCGCTGTCTCACTCCTTGGCCGCCTTCGTCGACGACTCCATGTCCTCGACGAGCCGCGCGCCGTGCTTCTTCGTGAGGCGCTCCGTGAGCATCTCCTTGAAGTCGTTCATGATGGCGTTCTCGCGCTGCTGCTTCTCCTCAAAGTTGATAAGCGCCAGCGCGCGCTTCTCCTCCGCAGAGTACACCTGGTTCTCCTTGCGGATGCGGATGGCGTTCATGCGCGCGTGGCGGCTCCCGCTCATGACGTACCCGAGGTTCTCGAGATTCTCGATCTCCGGGCCGTTCCAGCCCACCTCGCCTCGCCGCGGGATACGCATGTTCTTCTGCACGAACTGCGCGATGGCCGCACCTTCGCCCGGCAGCAGCGCCTTGCCGTAGTTCAGCGACGCGTTCGCCGACTCCTCCGCCTCCAGAAGCGGCTGTGGTCCGACCTCCTCGTCCTCGTTCTCACCACCGCCACCGCGCGCGCCCTGCACCGCGGCTTTGAACATCTCGGCCTCGCGCCGGTCGGCGTCGTCCATCTCGCTCGCCTCACTCGCCCGATGCACGCGCCTGCGGCTCAGGCTCGCATCCGACTCGCTATCAGAAGACGAGGACGGTGAGGAGGAGGAGGACGACGAGGACGAGCTCGAGGAGCTGGGCGACCGACGCCTCGACCGGTGCCGGCTGGAACTCTTGTGGCGGCTGCGCCGCGACTTGGAGCGCTTGCGGGACGAGTCCTTGCGGCTCGAGCGCTTGCGTGACTTGCGGCGACTTGATGACGACGACTTGGCGGCCTTCCTGTGGCGGCGGCGGCTGCGGTCGCCGCTGTCGTCTGAGTCGCTGTCTGAGGAGGGCGAGGACGACGAGGAGGACGAGGACGAGGACGCGGCGGCGCGCTTCGGCGATGGCGAGCGCGGCGCCTTCACCTTCTTCTTCTTCTTCTCATCCGCCAACATGGGTGGTGGGCTCGGAATCCCCGCCCAGATGCTGAACGTGAGGCTGTCGCGCTCGCGCTTGCGCTCCTCGAAGAACGCGTCCGACTCGGCGTCGCGGAAGCGCCCGCCCGAGAAGCCGCCCGGGCGACCGCGGGGCCCCGCAGAGCGCGAGCGCGAGCGCCGGCGGCCATCCGACGGTCCGTGCTTGCCGCTGCTGCCGCTGCTGGCGCCGTTGCGGCTGCCGCGCGGCGCGTCAAAGCTGCGGCTCCGGCTGCGGCTGCGGCGGCCGCGCCAGCTGTCGTTCGGCGCGCGGCTGCGGCGCTCGGGCGAGCGGCTGCGGCGGCTGCGCGCGCTCGGGCGGCGGCCGCGGCTGCTGCTGCGACTGGTGCTGCGCATCGGCGTTTGGCTCGAAAATCGCTGTCTGAGGAATAAACCAATTAATGAGCCCGCCGCTCAGGCTCGGATGCAGGTGCACCAGGAGCGCCTGCGTGCCGCCAGCTCACTCGATGGAGCGCGGCTGCTGGGCATGCCGAGGAGAGGCGGAGACGCAGCAGCGGCGCACGCCGCGCGAAGGGCGACAGAGGCGGCGGACGGCAACCAGAAGCTCACAACCCACTCGCCATCGCGCAGCAGCGAAACCCGTCTATTGTCTCGCGCAGAAGTTCACAAGATGCTTGGCCCATGGCGCACTCGCCGGCCGCGTCACGCTGCCAGAATGCGACGCACGTCGTCGATGCGTCCAAAGTGCTCCTCGTTAATCTTGAGCGCGATGGCTTTGCGCAGCTGCTTGACGTGCTCATCACCGCGGATGTCGTCCAGGAACGCCAGCACGGCCTCGAACTCGCGCTCGATGCCCCCGAGTGAGTTCGCGAGCTTCTTCTTGTCGATCGCCACGCGCTGCGGCTTGCGCTCGACGCGTGCGGTGCTTCCAGCAGCAGCAGCCACAGCGGAGGCTTCGCGCTGCTGCTCTCCCGTCTCTTCCTCCTCCTCCTCCTCCTCCAAGCGCCGCAGCTCGGCGTCCACGTCGTAGCTGTCCCACTTGGTCTTGAGCTTGTTGCCCTGCGAGTCGAAGTGGTAGTCTGAGGCGCCACACGCGTTAGCTGGCTACTATAGTAGCATGCGGCGCGGCGCAGCAGCAGAAGCGAGCAAGCAGCCCAAGCGCACGCACACGAGTTGAGCGTGGACGCGGACGCATCACCCGCGTCAGTCGCGCCGTCGTCCTCCGCATCGCCGGTCGCCGCTTCCTCCGCCTGCTTCGCTAGGTGCTGCAGCCGCACGGCCACCTCCGCCGCGATCAGCTCCACCTTGCGCAGCAGCTTGAGTGCCTGCTGTCGCTCGCTCCGGCGCCTGGTCGGGCAGCGCAGTCGTGGCGTAAGTTATAAGGCCCGGAAGCAGTAGACGGCCGCAGCCAGAGAGACAAACGCACGCTGCGCGCTCCCACGCCAAGTACGCGGCCGGCAGAGCGCCGAGCGCCGCGAGCGCCGCGAGCGCCGTCCACCTCGAGGCCATTTCCACTGAATTTGCTGCAAAAGGGGATTTCGCGATTCCCGCCCACCAAAATGGGCAAGAAGACGAACTGGAGCCCGGCGGAGAACCAGGCGCTCTGCCGCGCGTGGCTCGCGGCGGGCGACGCCGTGGCGCACGCGCCCGCGGGCTCCGCGCGCACAGCGACCTTCTGGGGCGTCGTGCACCAGCTCTTCCACGCAGAGCTGGAGACGGCGGTCGAGCGCGCGCACAACGGGCTCAAAATCCGCTGGACGCGCATCAACCGCGACGTGCAGAAGTTCGCGGCGATCGTCCAGGAGCTGCAGGACCAGCGCCGCCGCCGAAGCAACAGTAACAGCGGCGCCATTAGCAGAGGCGACGACACCAACGGCGCCAACGACAGCGAGCAGCAGTGCGTGGAGGACGCCAAGGAGCAGTTCTTCAAGCAGCACGACGCCAAGTTCCACTTCGAGGCGTGCTGGAAGCTGCTGCGCCACTCGCCCAAGTGGACCCAGCTGCTCGCGGGCGCCGGCGGCGCGGGCGCGGTCGAAACGACAGAGATTGCACCTCATACGACTGTGGCGGCGTCTGTGCTTGCTGATCCCCCAGTTGAAGCTGCTGCTACTGCTGCTGTTGCTGATGATGCGAACACGCCATCAGCGCCACTGCCGCTGCCACTACCGCCGCCGCAGTTTCCCGTGGTCGCTGAAGCGATGGCGCGACTGGACGATGTCGCGGACGCTCCCCCTGCTGTTGATAGCACCTTTAGTAGCGATATGAGGACTGTGATCAGCCACAACGCCCTCGGCAGCAGTACCAACGACAGCAGCAGCAACTCCAACAACAGCAACGGCACGAACGACAGTATCAGCGCCAATCACTCTAGCAGCAGCGAGCACGTCCGCAAGCGCCGTGTTGCGACGTATCTGCCGGAGCGTCCAGAGCGCAATCCGATCCAGCAACTGCAGGAAGTGACGAGCTCTCTCGTCGATGAGATGCGGCACCGCAACGAGCTGCTCGAAGAGCAGAACGCGATCGCGCTCTTCAGTGTCAAACCTGACGGGATCGAGGACGGCGAGGCGCGCGAGTGCTTTGAGCTTCTGCGCCGCAGATATGTCAAGCGGATGCGTGTTGCCGCCGAGCGCCGCAGCACTTCGGCTGGCGTCCAGAGCAGAAGCCGCGGCTTCGTCGCGACTTCGTCTGCCGCTGCTGCGGAGGGCGAGGACGCACTCGGCGCCAGCGACACGGAAGACGAGGACGCCGGCAAGAGAGCTCCGCCTCCGCCCCACCCCCAGCAGCGCCAGGGCGCGGAGGGCGCGCCGAGAGCTGCGAGCGCCCTGTAACTCGGATGAATCAGACTGCGCTGCGAGCGTTCCCTTTTTCTCAATTTCATTTCGACCTCGAATCGCAGTGGCTGGCGCAGCACGCGCCGACCGGAGGTGGCGAGCGAGTCGCGCGGAGAGCGCCGGCCGTCGGAGCCCGAGGCGGACGCGTCGTCGCTGGCGGCGCTGCCAGGCGAATGGACGCTCCGACGCTGCAGGCGCTGCGTGCGCGCGAGGACCGCGGCGACAAGTCAAGCGCAGCCGCCGATTACGCGCAGCTGCTCGCTCAGCAGGCGCTTCCCGCCGCTGCCGACGCCCTCGCTGCCGCTCTGCTGCAGCGGAACGCGGAGGACACGGCCGTCGCCGTCGAGGCGCTGCTCAGCGCTTGCGAGGAGAGCCCGGTGGAGTCGCGTGCGCTACTGAACGCGCTTGCTGACGTTGCTGCCGCATTCGCCACCGCGCTGTCAAGTGATGGAGACGATGCAGCGAGCGTTGGGTGTGCCCACTGCTCGAGCGATTCGCCGACGTACACAACTAGCGTCCATGCAGGGCAAAGTCTTCGCGAGCATCAGTCGGGCAGCAGAGACAGGAGAGTCGGCTGGATGGAGTTCCTGCGCCTTTCGACAGCGCTCGACGACCTCCGCTTCGACTCGAAGACAGGCCGGATGCTCAGTGTGGCGGTGGCGCTGGTGGCGGAGCAGCAACAGCACATTCTGACGCTGGTGCGAGGAGGCGGCGACGAGAAGCAGCGCGCTGGTGACGCTGCACACGAGAAGAGTCATCTGCAATCGCTCGCCAAGAATATGAAGCAGTTGGCGGCTCGAGCGCTGCATGCTGCGCAGCAAAGTGATGATGACAGCACTTCCTCCAACTACTGTGGTGCATCTTCCGGGTTTGCTTCAAGATCCGATCAAGTGGTCGCGAGTGACCCAGCAGCTGGCGTGGTCACGGATGATGCTGCGCTGGAGAGTTATCTGTTAGCGAAACAGACGAGTTCTGCTGCTGTCACGGAAACCGGCAATCAATTTGAACCTGGTCGCGAGCTCCACCTCACTGACGAGGAGCCGTGCGCTCGTGATCAAGACACACACCTGACTTGTTTCAAACGGCTACTTCGAGCTGTGTCAACGCCAGTTGCCGCGTCGGAGGATCTCATCACATTCGACATGGTGAGGGGTGCTCTTGACGAGTTATCTCTGGTTACAAGTGCCCGGGCGTTGGGCATCCAGATGTCATTCCTGCTCGCAGCTCAACTTCGATCACAGTGTAACATCGCTCAGCAGGACACGGTGATTCATGATTATCTTCGGAGACAAACAATGCGGGAGTTCAACAGCCTCACGGTGGACGGTACCGACGCGGATAAGAGTCTCCGAGCGTTGCTGCGACTTGCAGGCTTCGTTCCGACGCTGGTACTGCGTGAGATGGTTGACCGAGCGGTTGTGGCCACTTTACATATCCACACTTACATCCAAGTCTTGGAACTATGTCCGGTACTCTTGGAGTGGAGCGACGACGAAACCAAGTTGCCGGTGATCTTTCGCGAGGCGAGGCGAGCGCTCTCCGATGTGCTGCTACAACACGACATATTCGAGGCGCACAAACATCATTTGCTCGAGCTATTATGCTCGCTCGCTCAGCTACCGTTCAGCGAGACAAATCGGCAAGCAAGCAGTGATGCGAAGAGTCAGCAGAGACGAATGCGTAGTGGAGTCATCGAGATTCACACCTTGATAGGACAAGTGGTTATGCCGGTGTTCCCAGCTGCTTACTTGGATGGCAGTAGGCAAGATGCAGCGCCCGCCAACTTCGCCACTCAGGTTACTGACTACTTCGCATTTCTGCGTGAGTTTGTCCGCGCTGCAATGGCTGGCTTTCGCTGGAAAAAAGCGTCGCGATCTGGACTCCATACACTCGAAGTTCTCCTCTCAGCGCTCACGAAGGCTTACGACAAAGCAAGTTCCCAGTCACCCGAAGATTGTCGAATCGATCTCGCGAACACGCTTGCGCTGACGATCCGAGACATCCTGATATACCTCTCCTTACTTCCACAATCTGACGTCCGCGGGATTGTGCAAAAGAGTTTGCAAGGGATCAAGGGTGAGCTGGACGAAACCATTCTGACGCTGATCTATAACATCCTGCCAGTTGTCGCGACCGACGATACATTCGCGAAGTGGAATGAGTTTGCAGTACTCCAGCGCGCGCTGTGTTATCCGACTGGAGTTCAGCTCGCAGTCGACGTCACCATTGATATCGACGGCAGTCAAGCCAGCCACACCATCCGACTGCTACTCTGGAGACTACTCTGGAAGAGCCTTGATTGTGTAGACTCGTGGCAAGATGCAGATTCGACGTCAAGGTCTGATGAGCGAGAGCGAGCAATGTTAAGCGCGCTTGGTCAGGTACATACGGTTTCGGATGGAGATACCGGCAACCCAATTGAGACGCGAGAGGCAAGCTACTCTGGGTCAGCGCTGATCGTGACAGAGCTGGCGCGCGTGATGCTCTTCTGCCGCGGTTTCCTGTCCGTGTGCTTCGTTGAACAAATGCTCCCACTACTAACAAAGTTGGTTCAACCGTCGAGACTTCAGCGGCTGAGGACTCCGGAGCAGTTGCTGCCGCAAGACGCGAGCGCGACGATGCTGACAGCGGGACCTATCTGCGATCTGCCAACGTCGCACACAGTCATGCAACTCGTGTTGAGATGCTGGAGCTCGCTCGTTTTCGATATCGAGCAAAGCCCGAGCGACCAAGATCGCCACGCCGTGCTGCACGCAGTTCAGCACTTCCTGATCGCGTGCGATTGGGCGATTTCGGATGCACAGACTTCACACAGTAGTCTCCTCAACTGCCTCCAGTGGATCTGCTACACGGCATGGATGCTCTCGTGTGGTCACATGACGAATCTGGAGTTTTACGTGACGACCCAGAGTCAGCTGGACGTACGTTTACTTCGAGTGCTTCATTTGCTGAACGAAGTGCACGTCGCTGAGGACGACGACGCCACGCTCAATCAGCACTATATAGCGTCCTGGGTGGCAATTCTCCCGTCGAGTTCGTACGAACAAGCATGCGCTTTCATCTCCAGCGTGCGAAGCGCGTAAGGACATCAAATTCCCTTGTTGCACTGCAGTTCGTTCTAATCGACTCGTAAGCTCGATGGCAAGCTCTCACTCGATGGGCCAGCTTCGTACAAGTATTCTCTCACCTCTCTCCATTTGCCATAACCTAAGCGCAGAGCTCGTCGACAATGTGGTTGGAAAGAATGTGGTGCGGGTCCACCTCGTCACGCGCGCGCTTGAACTTATCAAGAGGGTATCGTCGCTTGAGACGGTCGCGCATTTTCTGGCGCTCGACCGGGTCGCGTGGCCACTCAATCTTCGCCCAGTGTTCTGTAGCTCCGTACGGCTCCATGAAGTCTCGGTACATGGCGTAGAACTCGTGGAAGCGCTTCGTGATGGCGCGGCGCACATTCGCCTCCGCTGTTGGGAGGTACAGGATCACGCCGACCCACGAAAACACCTGGTCAGGGTTCGACGACGAAGACGGGCTCATCGACGACTTGCTCGCGGCAGTCCAGCGCTGCTCAATCGGCGCGTGCGCAGGAATGTCTTCCGCGTCGATGCGCTTAAGTAGCTTCTCCATGAAGTCCAGCTCAAGCGTCCCGTAAGTCGGAAACGACACTTCCTCCACATGCTGTTGCCCGCCGCAGTCAAAGCCGATGATGTCGTCCGACAGTGCGACACGGTATCCCTCGCTCAGCTTCCAAAACTGCTTCTCCGCCTCGTTCACACGAATCACGTGCTGCTTGTCGAGCGGGTTGATCTCCAGCAGCTTGTCGCGCAGCTTCGTGAAGCTCCAGTCCAAGTAGTCTGGCTCAGGTTTCCCGTTCATCAGCTCCAAGTACAGCTTGCGTGGCGCCTCGAGGCGAACTGCGTCGCTGTGCTGCACGGGCGGGTACAGCATGTCGTTCGCGGGCTCCGAGTCGTCCATGCGGCGACACTGAACGACCACGACCGCGTCCGTGTACGGGATCCACATGTAACGGAGGTGCTGGAACTCCTTAAGCCACTTGGCGTGATGCGGCCGGATCTCGTCGATCGTGGACACGAACGTCTTCTCTGCCAGGCGGTGCATCGGCACGCACTGTAGCGTGACCTTGGTGACGACGCCGAGCGCGCCGAGCCCGCACTTGGCGAGCGCGAAGAGCTCCGGGTTCTTCGTCTCGCTCAGAACCATCACGCCCTTCGCGGGCGTCACAATCTCCATCTCGACGATCTGGTCGTCGATCGGAGGGATGCCAGCGCCAGTCCCGTGGCACCCGGCCTGGCAGATCCCGCCCACCTGCTGGTCGCGGATCGACGCCACGTTCTGCATCGTCATGCCGTGCGTGCGCAGCTTGTCCAGCAACTCGCCGACGATGTGCCCGGCCTCGACCGTCACCTGCAGCTTCTCCTTGTCGACGTTCAGCACCTTGTCGAAGAGCGCCATGCTCATCAGCGCCTCGTTGCCGTCCTCGCCACGACCGGAGAAGCCCAAGCCGTTCGGCGAGACGCCCGCGCCCATGCAGCGCAGTTTCTGGCGCTTGCCGTGATACTCGCGCAGCAGGCGCTCAACGTCCGCCACGCTCTCCGGCACGTAGAATTGGCGCGGACGGCACTCGTGCGATGCCGACCAGTTCACCAGCACAGTGTCACGGTCGCCGGGCTGCGCCTCCGCGCGTGCATCGGGGCCAAACGCGAAGCCTCCGACGGCGGCAGCGGTAGCCAGCGCCAGCGTAGCTGCGATGCGGGCGCTCACAGCGCGCCCATCCCCACCGGCGGACGACGCGGTGGCGGCGGCGGCGCTCGCAGCGGCGCGCTTTGAGGCGCGACGAGCGACGAGGGGGCGGAGGGCGGCGGCGCGGAGCATGGGGAACGAGCGAATGACGCGAGAGAGAGTGAGCGATGGGATGGTGATCAAGAGTGACCGGATGGTATGACAGAGGGCAGACTCGATATGCTATTGGATAGAACAAGGTCGCGCCAAGCCTCTACATGGCGGCGCCCTCGAAGAAGGCGCCAGCCGCGCACGCGCCGCGCGCTTACAGCGGGTTCACGGTCTGGATGAACTTGACGGCGGCGTGCCACGCCTCCATCACCGCCTTCTTCGTCGCCGGGTTCTCCAGGTCGCCGCGGTGCACCCAGCCGTGGTTCTCGGTCGGGAACTCGAGCACGTTGCTCTGCGCACCGATGTCGCTGCGCGCCGCGAGGATCTTGTGCACGCTGCCCTCGGGCTTGACAAACGCCGGGTCGTCACCCGCCGCGAGCAGCAGCTGTGGCACCTTCACGCCCTCGGCCAGCTTGTCCACGGCACCCTCGCCCTTGAGCAGGTTCTCCACGACCCACGTCGGGTGGAACGACACGTGACCCGTAACGAAAGGCTCCGCCGACGCCGTGAGCGTGGCACCGACCCACGATCCCCAGCAGTAGCCGTACGACGCGATGCGCTGCACGCCCACCTCCGTCTTGAGGTACTGCACCGCGTCGTTGATGCGCGGCGCGAACTGCGACTCGAACGAATACTTGCGGAACCAGGCGCCGAGCGTCGGCTGGAAGTCCGAGTTCGCGTCGATGTAGTCGCCGTCCGTCAGGTCCACGAGCACGACGGCGTAGCCGAGGCGCCCGAGCGTGTCGGCGTCCGCCTTCGACCGGCCGCTGTCGAGACCGAAGATGTCCGGGAACGCGAGCACGCCGGCGGTGGCGTTGGCGGGGCCCGTGACGTAGACCGTGGCCTGGCCAACCTTCTTGAGGACGCCCGTGCTGGGGGCGGCGTCGCGCGCGGGCTCGGCGGTCACGGGGCAGCAGCTCATGGGGGCGGTTTACGTGGAGGAGGTGGAGGGGCTGTGGTTGTTGGTGAAATGGCTTGTTGCTCAAGCGCTTCTTCGGCAAAGTACGAGTGAGGCGACGGTAGTCACTTTTTTGAACACGGACCGATCAATCAAACCTAGCGGCAAGCGACCATGGTGCACTCAACGCGTCATTGTGCCTAGTTCAGCTCAGCTCAGCTCACCCGACTCTGCCATCCAGCCTTGCACCGTTGGACTACGACAACTCGAAGCCTTCCGCGTTCTGGATCGCAAACGTCAGCTTCTCCACGAGCTCGGTGTAGCTCTCGTACTCGGGGAGCACGAGCTGGTTGAAACACGTGTGCGTGCGCGGGAGCGCGTGCGGGTCTAGATCAGACCTGGTCAGGTTGAGCGGTGGCTCGAAACCATCGAGCGGGATCTTGTTCGTCCCGGTCATGAACTTGAGGAAGACGCCTCGCATCTCCTGCGGAAACTCGCGCAGCGCTTGCCAGAGCCACAGCACGACCTGCGAGTGCTCGCTGTAGCCGCCCTGGAACACAGTCGACGCGCGCAGCTCTTCCACATCGATAGTCGGCTTGCCGTTCATCAGCATGCGCAGCTCACCCAAATCGAATGCTCGGATCGCTGGCAGCGGGATCAGCGCAGCGAACCCCTGGAGAAGAGCATCGAGCTGCGTTTTGACGCCAAACTCGGTTCGCCACTGCACCACCAAATCTACGTACTCTTTCTTGTTGAGGTCTGTCACCGGGATATCTCTTCCGTTCTCTTTCAGGTCCACGACGACGACAGGTTTCTTGGACGACCCGCTGTCTTCCACCTCGACGCTGAAGGTCTCATCGATGACGTCTGTGATGCTGTTCTCGAGCATCCAAACGAGTGATTTGTGAAACTGCGCGTCCATTTGCCGCAGGTCGTCCATGCCTATCGGCAGGTGCAGGAGATACTTGAACACGCTATCGCAAAATGGGAGATCCACGGTCTGCCGGTCGAAGATTGCTTTTGCGATGAACTTACCAAGGAACTTGAAGTATTGGAGGTGCTTTGCGTTGCGCGCCGACCGACTGTCCACCTCGTATTGGCCATGGTCGCACTGCTTGAAGAGAGATTGCTTGCTGTCGAGCACCCGAGTGGAGATCTGGAGGAACCAGTCTTTTGTGAGTCCCCCAGAGTCGATTCCAGGTTCGTTTTCAAATGTGATCTTTGGCTTCAAGACCAGGTCTTGCCGTGAAAGCCGCTGGAAATGCGCAAATGTGTCTTCGAGCATGCTGGCGCGGGTAAGCCGAAGTGGGAGCGTAGCGCCAAAGTTACTTGATTCCTGCGCCAAGTGCTGGCGAAGGTCGCGGTGAAAACGGAACCGCTTCCGTCTGAACATCATCTCGGGAGACTCATCGACGGTGCTCACTCCAGCTTTCTCCCGCGCCTCCGCGAGTTCACTCGGCTCTTCCGTCACTCGCTGGCATGTGTACTTGTTGAAGAAAAAGACTTGCTCCGACTTGGGGTCCCAGCACTGGACCCACCGATCGAACGAGGCTGCCTGCTCCGAGCTTGTCAGCTCCACGATCTCTGCTCGCCCGTGAGCGAGGGTCCGAATCGGCCGGCTCTCCACAAACGGCGTGGACCCGACGATGTTCGAAGCCTGCAGTCGCAGGATGTAGGTGGTCTTAGGCTTGAGTTTGTCTGCAACGAAGCTGCACTCTGTGCCTTCATAGATTTGCTTGAACACCGCCATCGTGCTCTCGCGGATCTCCAAGAAGTAGATAACTGGTGCAGCGCCGTGATCATCTACTCTCGACCAGAAAATGCTCGCGTACGTGTTGGTCACGACGCCAGCCACTGGAGGATGCGGCGTGTCTGGAATCCCTGGCAGAGTCCAAAATGCGCCGCTCGGGGTACTGAACTCACTCCAGCCGGCGGGGTTCCGGCACCGCATCCGAAAAATGTACGCTGTGTGGCAGTTAACATGATCGAGTGTGATGTGCTTAACTGCAGAGGCGACTGCCAGACTCGCCCATGCGCTGTTTGGGCTGTCTGCTCGCTGGAACTGCACCTCGTACCTGTCTGCAGTCGTGTCAAGCGACTTCTTCCAACCAAGAACAAGGCTGGTCTGTGTCGCCTCAACCAACTTTGGTGGCTTGGGCGCTGGGGGTGCGTGCTTCGAACCTGCAAAGTCCATGATCGAGTCGGCCGAGATTGTCTTCGCGACGTGAACACCCCCACTTTGGACGGCACCGCCACTTGCTCCAGATGACTCGGATACGAACACGTTCCCATCCGTGTCAACCGCCACGCCGACTGGGTATCGGATGGGGCTGTTGGGAGAGGCACCTCGACGCTTGATAGCATCCTCGTCGACTGTGATCCAGAGGTACGCCTGTCCTGCCTTCGGGCTCTCGGATGGGTACTTTTGCGCTTTCACGACCACCGGCGCGTACGGGAAGAGGTTCTCGACGACGTGGCTCACCGCCGCTTTCTGCTTTCGCGCACGCTCGTCGTCCCTGGGCAGTCAGTCGGTGTCGCAGGCAGGCAGGCAGGCAGGCAGGCAGGCAAGCGCACACGCAGAACCAAATAACCAGTCAGTTAGGCAGTCGGTCAACCTGTACGCTTTCCAGATCACTGATCTGCTGCCTTCGCGTCGCTGGCATCTGGCTGCTCGATCTCGCTGCTCAGATAGTGACGACGTATGCAGTACGCGCATGCGCTCGTGCAGCCTCACTTTTGCGCCTGCAGTTCTTCCTCCAGGTCGAGCTGCGCGTCCAGCGCTGCCTGCACCGCTTCAGGGGTCGCGCCGGCACCGGTGACTCCAGTCGCATTGTAGTAGTAGCTGGCTGATGGCGTCGCCACGGGTTTGCGCAGCCCTCCGCCCATCGTGTGCCAAGCACATTCGGCTCTGAAAATTAGAACTCATTTGATTTTCAGCACACAAGGTAGACTATCGCGATGACGGCCTCCGCGCCGCGTCGAAGCGAACTGGAGCATCCACCACCACCACCAACAGAAGCAGCAGAAGCTGCAGCGGCACCTTCAACAGCTTCGATAACTGCGCGCGCGTGGCGCTGGGGCGTCTGGCACCGCGACGACCGCGCGTGGCTTGCGGCGCTGCAGGAACGCAACGCACGGCTGCTCCCGCTGCCTGTCGCCCAGCAGCGGCCGGCGGCGGCCGACGCGCCTCCACGCGTGATCCATCAGATCTGGCTAGGACCGCGCCCGATCCCCGATCGCTGCCGGGAGTGGGCGCAGACGTGGAAGACGCTCCACCCGGAGTGGGAATACGTGCGTCGTGCGTGGAAAGTTGGATGGAGTCCTGGTTGGCATCTCATTAACGAACCGCTGAGCGCCTGCTCCTCTGCTTCTGCACCATCAACTGCAGCGCCTGTGGACAGACAGCGACGTGGAGGCGTTCGGACTGCGCAACCAGGCAGGGATTCATGTATGCATACATGCATGCAGGAGCCACGAAGGTGATCCAACGTTTCAGCTCGCCATGTGTGCTTTTTCTTGACGCGCCCTGCGTCCAAGCAGTCTGCGTTCGATGCAGCGCGCAACTACGGCGAAAAGTCGGACATCTTGCGCTACGAGATCCTGGAGCGCCATGGCGGCGTGTACGCGGACGTGGACGTGGCGTGCCTTCAGAGCTTCGAGCCGCTGCTGGAGGTCAATGCTGCACTTTTTACGCCAGTTATGCACAAGCGCCGTTATACCAAGCGCTCACCGCGGAGCTGACACGTAGTATGCTGCTGCGTCCGCCTGCTCTTTCTTCGCAGTTTTCTTTCGTCGCTGGCATGGCCAACACGAGCTGTGTGGAGATTAGCAACAGCGTGCTCGTCGCCGCCCGCCACCACCCGATCCTGCTGCGCCTTATAGACGCGATCGAGCGCGAGTCGAAGCGGGTGCGTCTCGACAGCAGCGCGTTGGCGCTGATTGCGCAGATGAACGGCGAGGAGCCAGCTGCCTTCTTGCCGCTGTCTCGCAAAGTGGAAGACGAAGCCATGGACACCATCGCCCGCACTGGACCGGGGCTCCTGACCAAGACGTTTCTCGCTGCTGTGGGGTGGACGGTACCGGCGACGACGGACGGCACTGTTGAGGGCTTTCTCCCGCCAGGCCGAGATCGCGACAGCGTCATCGCGCTGCCTGTCGACTATTTGTCGCCACGGCCGAATGATCTACGTGCTGCTGCGCACGACGTCACTGACGTCCCGTTCCCGGCTGTATCGATGGCCGTCCACTACTGGCTGCGGACATGGATCTGATTATCGACGGGCTCATCAACGGGCTGTATTCAAGCTCTCGCGCGTGGTTGCAAGGTGGGGGGAGAGAGAGAGATAAAAGCACTGCCGATCTGCACAGACGAGAGTGACGATACTAAATTGTGCCACTGGCATCGAAGCTGACAGCAACAGCGACGACTTCACCGCCGCCGATAGATTTCCGTGACTGTCGTCGGCAAAGCAACTGGATGGCCCGCCAACGTCCAGTAGAGGGATCTGCAGCGGATCTCAGCATCGACGATCTCTTCCTTAGTCGTCACCGTCAATACTGACGATGCGTGCCTCCCCCCTCCCCCCCCCAGCACTTCCAGCAAAAGGCATACTCTTGACTTCTCCCATGGACGCGCTTATATTACGCATTGGGTCTATGCACACACGGCCTCTTCACTGCTCCTTCTGCTGCTCCGACACTTTTCAACACCGTGGTCATCCATCCGCTTGCACCTCGTCTCCCACGCCTTCACTTGAGCCTCACATGCTGTCGTACAACTCATCCACGCTCTTGAAGCCCATGTTAGGAAACGTCATGTTGACGGCCTTCAGGTCAGCAAAGTCGAACGCTGGGAGCTTCTTCATGCACGTTGTGTCCACCTTGTCCACCTTTCCGCCCCCGAGCACGTACGACGTGATGATGTAGTACCCGCAGAACGATGTGTCACTCGTAGTCTGCTGCGAGATCCCCGCGCAGTGCACCCCGGTCTCAAACTCCACCAACATCTTCTCGCCCGCTCCGAGACCCTCGTACTCCGCCGTTCCCCACTCACTCGGGGTCTGGAAGTCCAGACCGCCGTTGATCACCATCGCGCTCGCGTGGCTCGGAATGCGAGCGTACTTGTGCCAGTACGCGTCAGGCGTGTACACGTACTGCGGCGTCTTGAGTTGCGCAAAGTTCACCTGCGGGCTGCCCTTCACGACATGCTCGCACACAGGGTCGTTGAAGTTGCCGCGCAAGAAGCACACCATCGTGTAGTCCAAGATCGTGGGCGTCGAAAAGAGACCGGCGTCAAAGCTCTTCAGCGCATCGTTCCACGACGGTGACGGCGTCGTCCACATCTCAGACGCCTTGATGAGCGAGCTGAGAAAGTCGGAGTTGCTCATCACCAGATCCTTTGTCGTCGGAGCGTCGCTGGTCAGCTCAAAGTCCCCCTTCTCCTCTCCGCTGGATGACGATTTCATCAACTTCTCCAGGAACGCGAAGTTCTTCGCGTTGCAGTTGTACAGGCGGTGGAGAATCGCAGGGATCACGACTCGCGCCGGGTCGTTCTGGATCTTTACGCCCAAGATCGTCCTCAATGTGCGCGACGGCGGCGAAGTGGGATCAGCGCCGCGAAGGTAGTCCGCGCACTTGTTCTCGCCCTTGGCAGACGTGTCCAGGGTCTTGTAGAGACTGGCCACGGCAGCGCTCAGGCTTCCATGCGTCTTGATCTCCTTCGATAGCTTCGAGCTGCAGAACTTGTCTTGCTCGCACATCTTCAAGTAGCGCGATTCTGAACGCAAGCACCAAATAGTGAATAGAGCTGGATACGAAACCTCGAGAACTCCAATCACGCACACAACCCAAGCCGCATGAACGCACCAGCGTATCGCCGGTTCTCGTTCCACGTGGTGAACGTCGCGCTCTTCTCGTCGACAGCACCGTCGAGGATGTACCCCTTCACTTGCTTCGGAGCCAAGTGCATCACGCGCGAGCCCCAGTAAGTGCCGTAGCTGCCTCCGTACACAAACACCTCAGCGTCTGGGCCGTTGAGAGCATCGATGAGGTACGTGACGTCCTTCGCCGCGCTCGTGACCGAAAACGCTTCAGTCTTGTTGTCGATCTGGAACATGATGTCTCGAACGCAGTTCGGGATCTCCCCCAGATTGAGCTCGATCCCGTCCAGACCGCCAGCAGCAAACGCCTGCGCCGCTTGGCACTCGAGATAGTTGCTGCGTCCGGTGCCGCGGTGGTCGAGCGTGTACAGGTCAACCGCGCCGGCTGTGCTGACGCCAAACGATTTCATCGCCGTTTCCACTGTGTAGCGCAATCATCAAACAAGAGAGAGATCAGACATCAGCAACCGATTCGACACGGCAGGATAGTCATTGCTCGACGAGCGTCCCGAGAAGCAAGCGACACTCGAGATACGCACGCATAGCCGAGGAATACCCAGGACCGCCCTGCAGGAACCAAAGCGCCTTGCGCGGCTTGGTCGGCTTCTGCGCTAGTAAGCGCTTCACGAAGAGGTTGATGGTCTTGGAGCTCTTGCACACGCTCTCGTGGCACAGCGGCACCTCCACTTCCGCGCACTCAAACATGGCCACGGGCGCCGCGTTTTTCGTACTAGGTGACGCCACGGAGTCATGGCACGGGTACCAGCCATTGATTCTCGGGGCGGTGGTGGCAGCGACTGGCGCGTGCATGGTCGCGACCGCAAGAGCTGCGGCAGTAAGCGCGATGGCGCGCATGGTGGCGAGTTCGCGTATTGGTGACGGAGCTGCTGGTTGATTGAGCGCGAAATCGCGAGTGGGGTGGGTGCCACTGATGCCTCGAGATGTTTGAGCGATTTCACCCATATGGGTGATTTCACCCATATGGGTGAAATCAGGACGGGCATACTGAAAACAAGCTGTTTCGCCCGTTATAGTCTTGCCAGAAAATCTAGCAGCAACCTCGAAATCCTGTCCGATCAAGTCGATGTCTTAATGCACATGTGCTTGCTTCATGAGGAAGCACAGCGAGTTGTCACCTCAAGTCCGCATAAGGGTTGGTGTGGCCGGACGAATGGAGAACCTCGGCTTGCACCGTGATGATGAACGCTCACGGCTGGTGTTCGTCGACGTCACTTGCAAACGCGCACATCCCGGAGAAGAAGCACTCGCAGTCTTTGCTCACCGCGTCCTCTGTCGTCCATGTGAGTTCGAGGCAGTGCTGGAGGTGGCACCGATGCGCGCACGCGATGCACATGTTGTCAAGCTTGCACGGACGGCAGCGGTACAGGATGCGGAAGCTGTCGGAAGTGAGACTTTCGAACTCGAAGGCTGAGCTGCACACCTCTGCGACTAATCATCACAACACCTTATCGGTCACCTCTCCCAAATGCTACATGGTTACGGATTTTGCAGCAAGCACATCCTAGTCCCTCGAGTACGCGTGCCGAAAACGCACCTTCACTTCCACCAAACGCCCGGGTTTTCTTCGTCCCTGAAATCGCTGCTCGTGTCACCCAAATGATGATTGGTGGTGCCAAGCGAGCACCAACAGTGAGGCTCGAGCACAGGTGCTCATGAGCGTCGAAACAGTCCAGCATCACTATCGCCTACCTCTGTCACCCCACACGAAGGTCCGCCCTCGCCCAGCTCGCGCACTCACGAGCGAAATGCCCGGCAGATCCACCCGGACCGGATGGAGAATTGAAGTGCTCGTCAGATCTGGACGCGCCACTTCGTACTCTCCATGGACGCCTTGTCCCCACACCCAAAGCTGCCGCGAATCCGAGATCGCCAATGAGTGGCGCTCGCCGGCATCGATGCAACGGATGTTTTCTCGTCGGATCTCGTCAATCGATCTTGGTAGCAGCGAATCCCACGTTTCTCGATGACCTGCGCCGCAATGCGATAAACAGGCACCGTGAGCAACCATAAGTCGGGTATGGTGGCCGCTGACCCTCACCCAACTGGCCATAAGCACCAGATCCCCACGACCACACGCACACTCCAGACGGCATCTCTGATCGTAGCAAAATGGCCGCAGAGTAAATCTCAATGAGCTTCCATGCCAGGTATTCGCAGATGCCAGCCACATTGGTCGACCTGACGTGGCCAAGTTGTGCGCTCCTCCTGCAGCGACAGTGATCACTTTCTGTTCCATTACAGAAGCAAGGTCGTCATGAGGTAAGAGATCGACGATCCCCTGGTGTTTTGGGCGTATTGCGACCCCTCTAATCGCGTACTTTGCCACGAAAGAAGTTGATGCGTGTTGGCTTGAGGCGCAAAGCTGTGTCATTGTGTCCGAGTCGACTGCGTGCGTCGATTACGTGCACATCTGAGTTTCGCTAAAGGCACAAGAGTCCGATATCGCAAAAGACTAGCCGCGACACATCCCCGCACGCACCCGTTCTCACCGAGGCCCCATGAGTATACCTGACGATTGAAAAACGTTTCTCCTGTCACTGCGATGGAGTGTTCGTCTCCTGCTCCGACGTACACGACGTTCAGTCCATCGAGGCCTTGAACTTTCACTGGTGAGCAGCGGTCGTTGAGGTCTCCTGGTGGTCATCACCGGCGCATCGAAATCAGGTCGATTCTATTAAGTCCACCAATGCTTTAAAGTGCAGCACATGATAGCAGCAAACGCGAGGCTTCACTTACCCACACCCAGCTCTCCGTGGCTTCCGTCTCCGAACGCGAAAAGTCCGTCCAGTTCAGTCAGGACAAGCACGTGTCGTAGTCCAGCCACTACTTGCACAACCCGCAGCGAGTTGAACAGCGAGATCACGCGCGGCGTGGAGCTAGATTCGGTGTCTCCGTGTCCCAGATCACCGTGGTCTCCTCGACCCCACGAAAACACTGCAAAAGAGCAGCAGATATGCCACTGGTGAAACGAAAGGTTCCTTGCATTGCGCCTGCAATGCTGCCAACTCACACGCATTGACGATGGTCTTGGTGGACTTGTCCACCCCACCACCATCCAGCCGAAGACGATTCACTCCCATCAAATCGGCCGACTGGAGGCGTGTAAGCACCCGCCTGGACTCTTCGTGGGCTGGTTTTGGCTTTGGTTTCGATTCCAGCGACGCCGTTGGAACTACGTGATCAACACTTGAGCCAAGTTGTCGAAGTTGCATGCTGCGCAAAGACTCAAACTTACCGACCAGAGCGTACGAGGCGAACCCGCTTGCTGCGATGATCTGCACCCGCCCGCTGATGCCGCATTCAACCTTTTCAGCTTTGCTGGAAAATGGATCGCAGGTATTTATGACCATTCCGAGAGCGCCGTATGAGTTGTCACCACACGCAAACACGGACGCCGACTCTGCTTGAACGATACGTTAGCCAATGCAACGCAGCTGTATAAGCGACGCATGAGCCATACGAAGACGCCGGAGTACGGACCGCTGAGCAGTAGTGTGTGATACTTTCCGGATGCAACCTGACATCAGTCCGCGAACACCAGAGATACTCCAAGGCGTGCAAGTTAGTTACCACTGATGCGTCTAGCAGCAAGTCTGCTCTCTGCCCATCATACGCACCTGGACGAACTTGGCATCACGCTCGATGCTCAACTGTTTCCCCTTGTTGTTCTTGACTTGGATGGTCTCCCGAATGGACGGTGTGAGAGTAGGCTCGACGAGAGAGTTGATCCCATCCACGAACAAGCTGCTGCGCTCCGCGTTCCCCCACGCGTACTGGCGCCATTGATCCCGCGGTCCCACGATCCCCGGGTTCACATCGCCGATTCTCCACTCTTGCTTTCTGTGCACGAGGCAGTCCATGCAAAAGCATCCTGTCTGGCCGATGATATGGCGAGATGGCTGAGGACCATCACCGTACATTTGGCGCGTCAATCTCTATGAAGAGAGAGAGAGAGAGAGGAAGCAATGTGGAGGGATTCGTACTTGTGACAGACTGCTCGTCTGCTTCGCGTCGCTCGTCACCTCGCCTGCTGCGTTCCGGTGATGTTCGTCGATGGCTTCTTGGTCGCGGATCCGCTGCTTCAGCAGCGCATGGAAGCCGTCAATGTCGTCCGGCAGTTCGGTCGGCATCGCACACAAGCCACTCGGCACACCTCCGTTTGTTGAAACGTCCCTTCATTTTACGATTATGACAAAATCAAAAGCTTTCGATAGCTACGCTGTCTCGATCCTAGCGATCACCTCCACAGGAAAGCTCAGCGCGGAGTTCTCCACGACCTGTTGCAACTCTTCGTCGAACTTCTCCATGTCCAACCGCATCCAGAAAGTGACCGAGCTCGCAGCTATGGGAGCTTCGATCTGCCATTCATATCCCACACATTAGTGCTCACGGAAGATCACAGGTTCTTAAGCTCGATGTCTCCCGCCGAAAGGGAGAGCACGAAGCCAGAGGTGCTTACATTCATCTTGATCTTTGCCAAGTTGCGCGTCGACGACACCAGCATCGCGTTCCTGTTCGAGGCATCCGAGCCCGTCGCTCGAGCGTCATTCACGAACGCGTCTGCGATGTTGGGGTCTTCATACGGACCGATCACGATCGGCGTCAGGTCCTCGATGATAACCTGCTCGCGAAAAAAGAAGCACCACATACGTGTCAGCTGCTGCTCTTCAAACGTCGAGAGCATCTCGTGAAGAACCAACCCTGGCGTTTGCTGGCTCGCCATCGCCCTCTGTGCCCTCATGGTCAGGCACTCCACGACACACCAGCTGAATCGCCTCATCCAGCGGGTTCTCGATGAGCAGCACGCACTGCACTCGACCAGACCCATTCACACGCGCTGGTAACGTCTGGATAGTCACGATTGGCATGTAGTGCACAGCGAGATTCGCCTTCTTGAACCACGACGCTGGGATCGGGAGCGAGCTGTCGCCGCTCATCGGACTGATCTGCGGCTTCACGAGGATGCCAGCCGATCCTCTCTCGATCGACTCGACACATCGCCACGCACGCTTCACACGCAGCGGCGGGCGAGAAGGGAAGAGCTGAGCAACATCGCGACTCTGCTCGAGAGGGTTCCCCAAGCGCTGCTGCAGCGTCGACACCTCACCTATGCGGCTCTGTCGAGCCATCGCAACCAGCATCTCTCGCGTCGCGGCCGGATCCGCATGTCCGCCCTGGTGAAGAGGCAGACGTTCAAGTTGGCACTTGAGCTCCGGCCACTGGTGCTCCTTCTGTTGCTCCGCGAACCACAGCTCCTTCTGCGCGACCTTCTCGATCGCTTGCTCGTACTTCCAGCCGCCCATCTCAGCCATGCGCTGCAGGCGGAACTTCTTCATCTGCTGATCGCGCTGCAGCTCCTTCATTGAGTCGGCGAGCGACTGGAGCGAGAGAGTGCGGCCGCGAGAGAGTCCCCCAGATGGAGCTGTCGCCGTCGAGAAGGAGGCGCTGCCCGAATGGCTCGTCCTCGCAGGTGTCGGTGCCGCCGCCGCCGCCGAGTGGAACGACAGCAGCGCGTGGAAGGCGTCCTCTTGCGCGCTCTCGCGCTCGCGCGCGACCGCCGACATGACGAGCGTGTCCGGGTCGTCGTCCACTAGCCCGAGCGCGAGCGAGTCCCAGCGGCAGTGCGCGCACACGAAGAAGTACTTGCGCAGCGCGTCGTGGAAGGCGGTCGAGAGCACACTGCCGCACTGGACGCAGCTGAAGCACCGACTCGAGCGGTTCTGGTACGTGCTCGCCTCTTTCGACGGCATGTTGACGAGCATGTAGCCGCAGTAGTAAGACTCGAATTCCTCCACGCTGCATCGCGGCTGGCGGCACACGGGCTTCTGGCACAGCTCGCTGAAGAAGAGCGTGCTCACGGGCGCCAGGTGCCCGCACTTGCATGCATAGCGAATGCGCACGCCGTCGACCACAGCGTCCTCCATGGCGCTCGTCGATTACTGCTGGCACTGCGAAAATCCTACTGGCCGCTCTGCCTGAATATGTAAATGTGTCTTGCCTACAAGTTCCCGCATCACGAATGCTGCAGGTTTTTCTAGCCACTTTGTCGGTCTACATGTCTTGCACTACTGACCTCGCCGAAATGCTCTCAGCCGTCTCGCTCCGTCCTTCCATCTTGAGCAGTTCCAGTATGTTCCGCGCGGAGTTGACGTCCCTGTTCCAGAAGGTGGGCTTGCATCCACTGTTGGTACAGCGCAAGACGTTCCTGGTGCACTAGAGGACGATCTTCTTGTCCACCAGCTTCGGGTCCATGAACCTCGCCATCTCCGCAATCTCCTTCACCTCCTTCTTGGACAACAGCTCCTTCTGTTGGATGTCCACCTCATATTCTCGTTCCTCTTCATCTTGGTGAACAAGCGAGTTTGCTTGAGGCGCTGATGACAGCAAGAGCACGTGATACTGGTTCGGTACTCTTTCATGGGGTACGAAAGATGATCGAACTCGAGCGAGAAGATGAGATCGAGCGAGTGAGAGGGAGGCAAGTGCGTGGGTGTGAGCGAGTGTATCGAGAACAACGGATCAAGCGTGTATGCTGCATGTGAAGAAGCCATCGAACAAGATGAGTCTGT